>OZ025267.1:14945823-14949828 GCA_964019165.1 Mastigias papua | reverse complement strand
TACCCATCTGGGGTGGTCGCTGCTGGAATTTTTTCTGCTCTCATTCATTTTGTTTTCTTGTTAATGCCTATGTAAATCAACTTACACCACTTCTACTTCCAAGCATTTTTGTGCGTATGTTTGATAAAATAACACATTGTAGCGGCGTTTTTTCTTTTCAACTCAATTTCAAATTCAAAACACATGAATTTTGAAACTCAGAGATACTGATTAGAATCATCTTATAACGGGATGATTTCCTTGAAAGAGCCTTTGATATTTATCTTGAAAGATGGAGGAAGACGAAAATAAGTGAGCCTCCAAGTAAAAGGCTACATTTAGGTCGAACTGTACAAGAAGAAGATAGCATCAGTTTGGTCGATGACGAATCTGATTACGAATTTTGGAGCAATTCAGAAATTTCGGACAATGAAAGCTAGTGAACTCTGAACAAATAGAAATAAACGTTTCATAACACTTTTTTATATGTAGCTTACCATTTAAAGCTAAAATTATAATTCGATCTTGATACATTGTAATCCTGTTATAACCTCCATTATATGACCCTCTCGATCTACAGCTATCAATGAATTTTACCTGGGTATTTAGCCATTGCTCGAGTTCTTTTAGGATCATAATATTGGTTAATTTTCATTGACAACCAAGTGATTTCTAACAGGGTTACTGTTTTCATGAAGTTTTTAGCATTATGCGGTTGTTTTTTTTATCAAGTGCCAAGTAGTGCTTTATGTTACTTCTCAAATCAGCATGATTGTGTATTTATCCTTATCTGAGAAATCACGCGAGCGTTTGTACACTCGCGCGAGCTATTTCTTACGAAAAGGTCTGCCTAATTCTAACAGGAGTGCTATTGTTACCCACATATTGAAAACCACATACAACACAATCAAACCAATACACAACATTGGACGAGTCACAATTAAACGAAAAAGTTATCCTATAATCCTTCTTAGTAACTTATAATCCTTCTTTCTTCAACATTTAAATGGATTTCCCTTCCTTTCAATTCTACTTGTCAGCCATTGTACATTTTGTTACTTGTTTACTGTATTCAATGGTGTAATTTTGTATTGTATTATGGTTATAAGTGCGCTGTATGTGACTGTGATGTTTTATATTGATGAAGACGTAAGTGGAAACGTTTGAAAAATGTTGAAGTTTTTCCTTGATGCCCTATATATATATATATATATATATATATATATATATATATATATATATATATATATATATATATATATATATATATATATATATATATATATATATATATATATAGAGAGGAGCTATGTTTCATGGTACCTATCACCTTCAACAGTCAATTTGAAGTCAACGTATAGGAAGAATTGTTTCAATACTAGTTGTTTTGCTAGGCATGGAAGGTTAAGGTGCTATGTTAGGAACCATTGTATCTCTCAACTATCTCAGTCAAGTCAATACTCATTATCATTATTTTTCATATAAGTAACTATATCCATTGTTTGCTGTGAATAGTACCCTATCTCCTTTGTAGGCAAGTCCATGAACTTAAAACTAGTGTTTCTAATTTTGTGACATTTTTAATTTGTAAATGCATGGACCGCGGAGTTATGGGGGTGGCTGGGCTATAGCCCTACCAATATTTCATCCAGGTTTTTAGCACAGCTAGCAGAGAAGCGGTGATAAGAGTAGACTGAAACAATGAAAAGGGAATGGCTAATTTTTAGTAGTTTACTTAATGGCAATAACTTGAATAATGAAAAACGCAGACTAATTATTATTATTTCGCTATGACGAGTTTCTGATCAACACGATTCGGACCCTCAATTTCCGCGCAAGAGAAGGGCTCCTGAAAAATCTGAGGTTGGATCAAAAGCACACTTTTTACCACTAGACTTTAGAGGACTATTGTCTACAGATATATTTTGAAATTCTGGGCTTAATTACTTTTGGTATTTAGAACGTTTCGATCTGCCGAGTTTTATACCTTATAGAAACCTGGGAAATTTTCTTATGAACTTTATGAAAGTCGATAATACTTCTTTCCAAATGATGTTTGTGAATGAAACTATGCTGATGACATTAAGTATTAGCATCTTCTTCCTCAGCTGGAGGGTTTTAAGATTCTTAGAACGTGGAAGAAAGTCGACAGTTTTTCTGACATGCTAAGATGGAGTGAAGAGCTTTGTCTAGAATCAAAGATCAATGATACGTGAGATTGTGCAGATCTGCAAACTGCTCTACGTCAATCCAGCCACTGCAGCTACAGGCGTAAGATCATTTTCAATTGCATGGAAAATCAAGACCTGGTTGTGAGCTCAACAATAATTTACCCATGTTACAATATTAGGTGTGCACAGAACAGGAACAGGTGCTCTGCGAGTTAATGTTGCCAACGAATTCATTAGTCGAACTGACAACCACTAACGTAACTTTGGTTTGTCTTTACCATCTACTGAGGCTGACATCGAACATCTACCTATATAGCATACTAGTGAACTGGCAAACGATCAGTGATCAGTGCAAGTGATGGAATGAAATGAGTCGAGCTAACAATTTAAGCTGTGAACGAAAGATAGTTTTCAGAGCGCAGTTTTTAAACTGTTAATATTATACCTTTGTTCTCTATCGTTAATATTATACGTACCTTTGTTCTCTATCGTTAATATTATACCTTTGTTCTCTATCGTTAATATTATACCTTTGTTCTCTATCTGTAATATTATACCTTTGTTCTCTATCGTTGAACGTCATACCATATCTCCAGTAGTATTTAGCGTTTGTTTCTGTGCTAAAAACTCTAAACTTTCCGAGAATGCGCAGAAACGAACACGTTTCAAGCGATTTCAGAATATCTAAATTTTACGAATTTCCTGGGGGGAGCATATCCCTGAACCTCCTAGAAGTTCTCGCACCTTCGGCGCTCATTGCCTTGTGGTTCTCGAGTTTCTGTAGCCCCACGAATCACTAATACGCTCCGCTTTCCCTGAAAAATGTGTGTTTATATGTGTGTATAAGGGTTTATAACCCATGTACTATTATCAATAGCATTACTATCAATATACTTAGGAACATTGTTAGATGAATTAGAATATTTTATAGTGAGATCTCATCAATTTTGTTCTCCAGTATTGAAATTTGCTCTCATTTAAAAACCTACTGGTATTTATTGTCATGAGTCTTATTGGATTTTATTTATTGCTAGATGTCTTCGGCAAGCTGTTGCTTATTTGTCTGTTGCATGTCTTATACTTCTCTGGGCTGTTCCAATTACATTCATTGCTAGTTTGACAAACTTGCAAACACTCTCAAAACAATTAAAGTTCCTTGATAAGTGTGAGTACAAGTTTGATTTTTGCTATTTATAACATACCTTCTAGATTCCAAATATAAGTTTTTCATTTTCATTCATCATCTTGGTTTTCATTCTTATTCCTTTCTTGTCCTACTAATTTCCTCACAGCTAAATGCCTATGTGGTAGATAGTGATAGATATGCTTTTATCTCCGTCCCATTGTAACACTTAATCATTTTGCTATTTCTTCTTTATGGGCCAGTGCCCAAGTGGTTAGAGCGCTTGACTGCTGAGCAAAATATCGATGGTTCGAGCCAAACCATAGAATCATAGTTGGGACGCTCGCTCACTTTCCACTCAGCAGCAAGTGGGTACCTGGTGGCAACACTGGGAAGTTAAAGGTGACGAGATGCGGACTCGCCACCCTACCTCACTATTCCGGCGACTCAGGCTAAGTGTCCTCTCTAATTGGCACTCTCCAACGTACGGAATCGTGCATGGGACTGACCATTTCTACTTCTTCTTTGCATTCATAGTAGTGTCTTTTAGTAATATAATATCCTCTTTTCAGTCTCCAAGTTGTTTTTGTTGTTAGCATAATCTTTTTCGTTTTTCTTTGTAAAGGATTTGTCTATCATATTCCCTTGAAAAAGCACCCCCAATTGCCCCCTTTAATGAGCACCTCCCCTAAGAAATGTTTTACTAAATGAGGACCTCCTTCTTTTTTGCAA
>OZ025267.1:14665823-14940823 GCA_964019165.1 Mastigias papua | reverse complement strand
TGTTCTGGTATTTTTGATTGGCATCACGTATTCAGTTATATCACCAGTCATTATTCCGGTCATTGTGATCCACTTTGGATTTCGATACATTGTTTGGGTTTATCAACTGCACTACGTTTATGTTCAAAAAATCGACCTTTGCGGGAGACTCTGGCCACGCCTTTCATCAAGGTTTGTTTTGTTATGTTTGTCCCATATCAGTTGCATGAGTTTACGTAATTACTGTAATTTGATTGGCTACATTAAGTTCCGCATAAAAGAACCACGACGTTTAAGAACCTGCACCCTAGAATTTTTCAGATTCCTATACACAAGATACAAAATGTTGACCTTGAATGGTTCAGCAACAGGGGTGGCGCCAGAATTTTCTCGACGAGAAGCTGGAGTCGCTGACAGGGGGCTACGTAAATCTGCTGCATTACCGATTACACACCCTTCTATATTTGCATCTTGCTTAGAGATCTGCATAAGCAGTATGAATCATGCACAAATTTACACTGATTTGCAGGGATCAATGATAATACCTGAAAGTGGATAATCTCTGGCCGTGACATAGATAGGAGGACCCACCATGGTAGGGTCCAACGCACCAGGAAGGTTTTCAAATTTTACCTTCTAGAATGCCGTAAAATCCATCTCCCAGAGTAAAATTTGACAGAATGTTAAAGTACTTAGGTACAGATCTAAGAAAAATATATAACGAACATAGATACGTTGAAAAGCCTTTTACAACTGTTGAGAGAAGGTCTTAAGGCCCAGCACCATATGTATTTCTAGAAACTGCCATTCTAACTGATATTCTATTCTACTGAGTATGTCACATCGGTGCAAGTTACGCCTTGGCGACGAACACTGCTATATATAGGTTCGCCACCAAATTTTTAAGTTTACGATTCATAGACCATAAAGCATGCTGCCAGCAACGTTTTAAGTCATATTGATTTATCAACTTGGTTTCATTGCATGCTACACCCTTCCGTATAGTAAAAAGAAGACGTGACAACTTGAAAATAAAACTCATTTTTATGAGGCCTTCTTTGCAATCAGTAAAGGAGTTTTCCGCTAGAAACTCCCGACGAAATGATTTTTGCCTACAGGAAGACTAAAGGTCCCAGACAGGGGGGCTATAGCCTCCTGCCCTCCTCTGCTGCCACCCCTGTTCAGCCTGAAAACTGGGAGGTTTGTTTCAAGGGGAGAAGATCATTTCTCAATCCATACTGAGTAGCACAAAGATTTTATTATTAACTACTATCCAAAATTTTTTATTCATATGTGTTTTATAGAAACCTTTTTATCCTAGGTCCATAAAAGGGAGGTTCTTTTTTGCGGGTTTCACTGTAGTCTATGATGTATGGCTGATGCGATGTTCCTAACATTTGCTTGATTGATTAAATGATTTGATCGGTTAATGGTTCTATGATATGATCTTGAATCAAAGAATTGCCTATTTGATTGACTGATTCGTTCTCCTACGATCTTCGTAGTAATGAATTATGGAAGATCCTCCGCGAATTCCCAGCGTTACGGAATGAGTACCCTATCTATAGGGAGTCTTTTCTGGAATACACGAAGTGATGAGATAAAATCAGCAACTCCCATCATTAATTTTGAAAAAGAAATACGATACTAGGATGGCAAGAATTGTACGTGGCACATCTGCTCAGAGCCAGTTTTTATTTGTATTAGCCCTTTCCTTTATTTTAGCATTTTATTGTAAAAGTTATGTATAGTAAATAGTTGGTGTTAATTAGTTATTTTGACTAGAAATAAAAAAGAAAACCAACTATAAAATAGTTTTGAATATGAATTGCATATGAATATGAGTATGAATGTGAATATGAATATGAATATGAATATGGAAACCAAGCTTTGGAGCTTTTACTATTTTGCAGTTTGCTAGCTGGTGTTATAATTTTTCAATTGCTGATGGTTGGTGTATTCACATTGAAGCAAGCGTACTGGGTGGTTGCATTCTCAACCCCTTTGCCGTTCATAACTGTTGTACTTTGGTCTTATATTCACAAACGATACAGAAAAGTTAGCCAACATTTGTCTAGAAGAGAGAGCCTAGCAATACGCAACAGCAATTTGAATTTCTTGCAGGTAATTATATGTAACGTAATGAGAGTTATTGTGTATGGTTTTCACATTCCTTTGTAGGGAAAGAAACCTAGATTTTTAATTATTCAAAAACAGCCAGTGTTCTCGAAATTCGATTAGACCTTTAGTATAAATTATGTTTTAATAACAGGAGACTGACATTAGAATTTAAATTGGCTAATATTTCAATTATCAGAAAACAAGGAAGCTTACTGTCGTTTCAATTTAAGAAAATTTATACTCATTTGTAGCCCCACGGGAGAACTTGCTTTTTTCATTATACATTAAACAAAACACCTCTCATGTTACTTTACAAACACTACAAAGACGATACCATGGGGAGCAATATACGCTGACTATCCCATGCCCACTAGAGAGAGAGAACTATCCATACCTGTGCTGCTTTTCTGAGATGTTTGCACAATTAACATTTTGAAAAGCTTCTCTTTTTATGATTTTGCCTCATCCTTGCAATAGATTTTTCATACTTTGGATGGATTCTTACTATGCTTTTGTGATAAGTGGTATATAATATACTATCCCTATGTCCATCTTAGCTGATGATACCGCGTGTAGATACATCGCGAAATATTATTAACCATCTCTATCAATGGATATTAAAGAATAGTTAATGTTTGATAGAGTTCCCATAGAAACTTTCTAGAAATGTGCATTAGCATTTAGTGCACAACACAAATTCACGGATTCTGCACATCTGGGCCTAGCACTCTCTTAGGTTTCATCAGTCGTTTGAAAATGATGCATGCGCTCAAAGCTAGCAATGCAGTGAAGTTGAACAAATGTGTTGTTAGACTGCAATTTATTGAATACAATATTTTGAATGCGATTATTTATTTTTCTTAGACTCTTGCTGACAGCTACGTGCGAAATCATTCATGCCCTGGGCTGTTCGATCTCAGACAGGAACCAGAAGTAGGGGATTCTGAAACCTATGAAGAGGTCCCACTTTTTGCAGAAGGACAAAACGGACTTTAAGTACAGAGTAGGCTATCGCCGTATGCTATTAAGCTTTTTTCAACTTTGATTTTGTAGCCGGATTTGGACTATGGTGAGAATCTTCTTTTCGAGAATATCCACTTGACCTTCTAAGCGGATGATTCTTTAAGTAGGCTGTAATTGTCGCTTGTTTGTTAAAGTTTTCTCCCCTTCCATAAGAAAGTTCTCTTATACCAATTCAACAGTTCCGTTTACCTCATGACAGAACTAGATATATCTCTTGAATTCGTGAATTGCCCTTCTATTTCATTTTGCTTTACCAAGGAATTTATGTACTAGTTATCTGTGCAAATTTTTGCATATTAGTGAAATGCTCGTTGTCAGATTTGGTGTAAAGTTATAGTGTTTGCTGATTTTTGAGACTGTCATATAATTTGCCAACAAGTATTTTGATATCCTAACAGCATTTCTATATTGGTCTTCAAAATCAGATCGAATCTCATGCAAAACCCGCCATCCTCGATATCTTTTGATAGTACAGTTTCTGCTTAAAAGCAATCTTGGAAAGAGAAACTCATGCTGTAAAGCAGAGATGGGCAAACTACGGCCCGCCAAGTGCTTTTTTGCGGCCCGCCAAAAACTGTTAGGAAGCAAAAATAACTTCGTTTATGACATTGTCCTTTCGTTTATGACATTCTCATTGACATTGTCCTTTTCATAACAGTTAGTCACTACGTGACTTCATTTTCCAAATATATGTGTTTCAGTGCTTATATCACACTCTGTGTCTTGAGAAAATATTTGGCAACATACTATGCGGCCCTTGAAAGACTTAGAATTTGTGAATATGGCCCTTGCATTGAAAAGTTTGCCCACCCCTGCTGTAAAGTAATGCCACGTTTACTTAACAGTTGACCTTAAGTTGGACGTTGCCATAGATTGAAAGTAATATGCGTATGCAAAATATTAAATTGTCTCAGAAATGATGTAAAAAATATGACAAGTAATTCCAGTTTGCAGAACATATTTCGGATTATACTTAATCAATCTTCAGTTTATGCAATTTAGCAGAATTTTACTGTTTAGGTTGTAGCAGCTGAGATGGATTAAGTACAATCCGAAACATGTATTGCAGACTGAAATTACTTTTCGCATTTTTCACATCATTTCTTTTATAATAGTTTTTAGAAGCTTTGGAAGATTAAACTATCTGTTGGCAACTACAGAATTTCCCTATTGCACAAAAAATAGAAACATTCGACAAAAATACATTCAGTATGCTACACACGCGGTTTTTTTATAAGAATACCTAATTTTTCACTGAGCCTCAATATTCATAAATTTTTCTGATTTTGAACCTAAGAACATTATCAAACTACTCTTAACCTTTAGCGATTTGGAGCATTAATTCTCGTTTAGACTATATTCTTATAATAAAAAGTGTGTAAGAGTTGCTGGGTCACATTATAGTGTAACGAGTTCCAGACAGGATACGTGAAGCTCACTATGGTTTTGTTTTCTAACAGACTCATATCAGCAGAAGTCTAAGCCTTGATGAAGCTCGAGCTTTGCATTATTCTTAAGTTATTCTTAAATCTCAGAAAATTTGAGCCTTGATATTCTTATATACTATGTTACTTTTAGTGCGATAGTGAATAGGTTTTTTATGGAAAATCTCAGGGGATTTATAAATCCTAAAACGTTTACGTGGAAAAGGAAATGTCACAAACAGTTTCTTTATTGACTGGTTTAGTAATAGATACTGAAATTTAATATGTAAACCTCTTCAATATTGGTGCAAAACCCCACCAACCTTCCTCTATCATACAGAAGATTATTCTTTCATTTGCTCCCAAAAAGAGGCATTTTGTCTATTCTTAGTTAGCATTCGACTTCATTTAGGTTTTTGCCAGTATCGACGTTAACCTAGTTAAGATTTCTCTTTCATCGGCCATAGGAATGCTGCTATCTCTCCGAAATAACCCGAGTTTTTGTTACCACTGTATTATTGCATCGTAGTCTCTCAGCAGTTTCAGAAATTTTGACATAGCGCTGTGCTCTTCTCTTTGCATTTCTTGCATTAGCTCAAAGAGCATCCCTCATTCGTATACCATAGGCTGAAGCTATGTGGAAGGAGCAAACGCATTGTCCACGAATCACGCTGCACTGAAGCTTATACGATCACCTCACCCCATAGGTTAGCAAGATATGTCTTCGCTCATCAGTACATAAAGGAAGGACTGTGTCAATATTATCGTAATTTTTCATAACTACCTTAACTTCAAAAGAAACAAACTCTTCTCTCTAGCTATGATTTTACCCGATTCTGGATTTAGCTTTACTTGGGAATCAGCAAAAGCTCACTTTAAGAGCCACATTGTGGTTTAGGTCTAACCACTATTCACTGTTACGCATCAATATACCTGTCGCGATGTTGGCTTGAATGGGTTCTGGTGGCCGTATTTAAATAGAATAGTTATGATGCACGGTTGCTGCTTGGTCAAAGCTCGATTTAATGATCTTAAATGAAAGTTCTAAAATGAAATGTTAATTTGCAATAGTTTTGCATCTAGTGTTGCACAATGCCCTCGCTACAATTTCATTCGGTAAGTAGTATCAATTCATATTGTTTTATTTTTCTTGGTCTCCAGTTTGTAGCCAAGGTTGCTTATATGTTATAACAAAGGTGACCTTGTGTGATTTTATTATCTCTCCAATCATTCCGCAGCGATGTATTGCCCACAGAGTTAAGAAATTGCCCTACTCTAGTCAAGGCAATACTTGTAATGTGACTTTTAGAGCTAGGGTTGCTAGAATGTACTTGCAATATGACATTTTTTCTAGACTCGCACATTGAAGTCGCGTAATGCCAGGAATTTGCAATAATATCCGTATTGACGCTTTTAATCTTCTATTTTTGTCTTGTAGAATAGAAAAGAACAGTAACTCCCAGAGCAGTTTATAGCATCATAGTCAGTCAAAACCTTTTCCCTAGTTCATTTCCGAGTTGCATTTAAATCAGATACAGACCAGCTATCTGCTTTTTAGGCCGTGTTTTGCTAGTTCTGTGCAGATCTGATCTTATGCATCCCTGTTTATACTTATGATTGAAACCTTTTATTTGATTATCTGGCAGAGTGAGTACTAACTTTCAAACTCATATTCGATGGGGAATTCATTTTGATGCATATGCAAATCTAGCTATCCTATTCTTATACATATCTTATAAAAATTTTGAAATGATTGTTTACAATATGAGTCTAAGAACTGTGTCTTGTGTTGCCCAAAGAACTTAATCAAGTTTACGTTCTATCTGTTCTGATGGATTTTGTAATTTTTGCCTGCTTTCGTCAAAATTCAATCTTTACGACGTCAGTAAATGGAGCTGTTTGGAAAACGAAGACTTTTTAGCCCCTATTGATGATTTGAGGTATAGCGAATTCGAGCTATCAAAGGTTACACCTGATAGGAAGGTTTGAGCATTTCTCCCATAATGTGAACAAATTCTTCAAGAAATATAGGTATAGATTCTTCCTGCGTACGTTTTGCAGTAAGTCAAAATTCATTAGTCTGTGCTATGGGGATACAAGAGATAATCGATACTGCTCGTAGGGGGTAGATGACACCTGATAATAATGAGAGTTACCCCTATACTTAAAACAGGGACAAATATGATGCGTTGGAAAATGCTGTGCTCAGAACACGTATCACGTATAAAATTTTGTAAGAGAATGGGTTCAAGTTGCTGCCTTATATTTTTTCTAGGTCATCAAGTGTTCATTTTGACCGGCTCTTACAATATCAAGTAGAAATACTTACAAAAAAGATATACGAATATACAAGAGCAAAACACGCGAGAAACTGCTGCATTTCAACATTTTTGATAGATCTATAGTCGTTTTATGTTTGCACTAAACAGGATTGTTTCTTTCATAATCATTTTATTTGTATTCAAATCTAAACCAGAACTTCCGAAAAGGAGTAGATTACAAAGTGATTGGAGTTGATGTCATATGCGTTTCAATTAGTAATACTTTCGAGTTGACGAAAAAGATCTAAGTTTTGTCAATCATTGGATGCCTGTTATATTATGGGCTTAAAATATGGAATTTCATGGCGGTTGACCATCGCCTAAAGTTTCCTTTTGAATTCGCCAAGGGAATCTGCCCGTTTTTTTATCTCGTTATGCCTTGTGTGATCTGAACTGTTCATTACTAACATTAGTTCTCTCTTTTCGAAAATCCGCTTGATACTTTGCTTCTCAATCACCTACTTTCTATTAAGTCTCAAAGATGGTTTATAGACCTGTGCTTTTAGTGTTAGTAGTTGCAGCAGACTTGAGTGGAATGAGTACAAAAGAACAGCCTATCATTTGATGGACCAATGAACAATCTGATATCATTTCCTTTTGTTTAATAGAATTGTCAAACTATTCATATTAGTACGAATTGTATATGAATACTTAAAAAAGACAATATAACTTGCTTTGCAGAACTTTACTCAGAAATTTACCAATTTGTTTTAGCCTCCCTGAAACTATTGATTTCACCATGAAGACACAGTCCTTAGAAATCAGACATGAAATCGACTGAAAATATCCTCCTTGTAATCATATCGACAGTATGTTTTGCTTGCTTCACACCAACGCGGGCCGCGGATATAAGCACTCACGTGACTGACGATTCTCCAAAGCCCTTTGAGATTGCAGAAGAAGATGGTGTTCCATTGCATGACTCCAAAGAACTTCAAGAGATTCCATTCAAAGATGACACCAGAGTTTTGAGCGATAGTAAAAGTCAACTAAATGGTTTTGATACATCCCATGAGATTGAATTTCAAAGTAGCGATATGCAGAAAGATCTCAAGAGATCTATCAGGTCAAAATACACCGCTTTTATTGAGGCACACCCTACTCGCAAGACCGTCGAGAGACCAAAGCGAGCTTTGAAATCAGAAGGTAATTTGGAGCAAGTAACGATTGAAGTGGAGAGACTCTTTGATAGTTTAAGCAAAAGACGAAGTGAAGTTGAACATCCAAGAAGGAATACTGAAAATGAGAATGAAATTACAGTTGTCATAGAAAATGATGGAGAAGATGATCACGAAGAGCAGTCGTCATCTGCAAAACGAAGTGATATTCCAGAGTATGATGGGTCTGGGTTTGCTATTATTCTTGACAATACGAATGGAAATAACGGCGCATCTACCCCTCAAAGCACCGTAGAAGACTTCTCGAAAATGTCTCGATCTTATGATTCAATGAAAGCGAGGTTTGATAAGTTTTTATCCGAGGAAAAGACGAATATACCTCGAGCGAGCCCATACATCTCAAGTGGTAGCCATAGTAATGTTGGAGGCTCTAGACAATCTAAATCGGAGATATTTAACCCATCCAAACCCACTGAAAGAAATATGAATACAGTCCGAAGCACAATTGAAGCTGATATCGAAAAACTGAAGAAACTGAGAGAGCGACTGCAACTGGAGAGCGCAGCTATTGATGCACAGGATGATAGGACTTCGGTAGGGTTTAGGTCAAGAATGAAGGAAAACGGGACAAACGGGGGCTCTGTTGGTCTTTCCGGATCTAGAACCAACATGGCTCAGGAAACGAGAAGGGAGAAAATATCAGCAGCAGCAGTTAAAATTGATGACCAAGCTGAAGGGAATCTTACGAACACAAGAACTTTTCATCCGAATTACTATGAGAAAAAGTCTAGCTTAGATGAGAGTGACGAGAAGAATAGCAGTAAGGCCACTGAAAAATCAACCTCATCAAACTCGACACCAACTAAAACAAGAGAAAATGCTTCTCGTGGAATATCATTGAGACCAAGTAGAAGGTATTATCCAACTCACAAAGTAGCAACAACACTTGCAAGCACGACACCAAAAGATGCCATAAATAATACCAGTAATGTTTCGAAGAGTCCGAAAAGAATAATATACCCTAGAAAAGCATCCGCCATGATTGAATACTTAAACAAGGACCCTCTGGAATCATGGTTTTACAAATTTCAAAGTCTGCCTGCATTAGGCCTGAACTCGACGATGTTAAGAAATGGCTTGGTCAATCCAGGCTCAATAGACAGACTGAAGAATGTGATGGTGCGAGCTTTAAAGGGTAGTGATATTACCCTTAGTGTAGTTGGAGGCTCAATAAGT
Organism: Mastigias papua; assembly: GCA_964019165.1. Taxonomy (NCBI): domain Eukaryota; kingdom Metazoa; phylum Cnidaria; class Scyphozoa; order Rhizostomeae; family Mastigiidae; genus Mastigias; species Mastigias papua. The sequence continues at coordinate 14,931,601 of OZ025267.1, read as the reverse complement.
GCCGGTGGAGGTTTATATAAGGATGAAGGAAACATAGGAGGCTTGTATTACAAAGGGGTTGTTGATTGGTGGAATAAAGTTATAACACCACTTACAGGCTCAGAAATGAAAGTGAATAATATTGCAATTGGTTCAATTGGAACGGATTATTTTTCCTATTGCCTTAGGAGCCACATCTCGAATGACTCCAATATCGTCATATGGGAATTGTCTGGCAATGACTACAATCGCTATTTAAAAACACCTACAAAAGGTGCCAAGCCTTTAGAACGCTTTACTCGAATGGCTCTACAGGTGCCAAGTGGCCCTGCTATTTTATTCGTCAATTTTTTCAAAGGAGTTGATTACAAAAAGTCGAAAAAAGATTGTCCCGATTTTGAGGACCAAGGAGAGGATATCATTGCACATTATTATAAGATCCCTTCGCTAAGTTGGAGAGCAATGGTATGCGAATCTCTTATACAACAGAATCCTCTATTTACTTTGAAGAGCTTATTCTGCAAAGACCAGTACCATCCTTCACTGCTGTCACATGCTCAAACGGCATTATTGCTCATACTGCACCTTCGACATGTGATGCGTTCAGTCCTACAGTATGCTAGTTCTCATGATGGTATCCTACCAGATTTTAACTCATTTTACAACATGCCGGCTCCATTGTTTGTCGGCCTAGAGCACCCTGTTCCTTTATGCTGGACATTGATTTCTCCTGACTTCAAGGAACCTTTGAGCAATAATTTAGAAGTGAAAATACTCAACCAAAATGGATTTAAAATTGAGTACGCAACAAACTTCCCCATACGCTTTGACAGAGTAGTATGCTGGAGAGCAGAAAAGGTTGATGCATTCATGAAAATCCAGATTACTTTACCAGAGGGTGACAACAAAGAAGGTCCTGTTGACGAACGAACAAAGGATTTGAAGTATGAAATTGCGATAACAACACACACTCGATTTGGAGGAAGTGCTGAAGTATGGTTGGATCAGCGATCTGGTCAGCCTATGGTAATACGAGAAGGAAGGCCTAACGACACTGGAAAGCGAACCCAAGTAGATGTAATTACTCAAAATGCAGAGCCTGGGGTCCATACCCTAAATTTTAAGGCAATTTCCACGGGATTTTGTTTAGCATCGGTAATGGTCAGCTGATAGCCTGTCGTTTTTCGCCATCAAATTCATTTTTTATTGTTTGTACTTGTATCTCGGAGGGCTGGGAGATTTAGATCACCGTGCGTCAAAGTGCGTGCCCTGATATAATAATCCCTAAATTTTAAGGCAATTTCCACGGGATTTTGTTTAGCATCGGTAATGGTCAGCTAATAGCCTGTCGTTTTTCGCCATCAAATTCATTTTTTATTGTTTGTACTTGTATCTCGGAGGGCTGGGAGATTTAGATCACCGTGCGTCAAAGTGCGTGCCCTGATATAGTAATCAATGGTACAACTTTCTAGACGTTTCTATAATTTACTTGCAGATGGAAGCCAAATTATGAAGCCTTTATCCAAAAATACCCTTAGTTTCAATTTAGAGACAATGATAGTATTGAGTTTTGAGAAATCAATATGCTGATTCATACCGCCACCCCATAAAAATTTTCTACAAGAGAAATAGTTTGTCAATAATAAAGCTATTGCTGCTGACTTTTGCAGTACATTTTTACGAATTCAGATATCTGATTAGATTTTTTTAAAAGTTTGTACATTTTGTATAGAAAATAACCAAGATTACTGCAAAAATAGCTGAAGTATTTATTATTTTGTCTGCTGCATCTATAGACTGGCATTGCGTGCTTACGCCACAGAGTTGCCTCAAACGTACAAATAGGTAGGAACAAACTGCTAGAAAGGTGCCTAATTTTATTGAAAATTATGCAATGACTTTTCAGGTTGCAATTTATCAAATCTGATGGCATTTGCACTTTCTCCACCTTTCAGTGAAGGTATCATATGCTTATTTTACGTCAAACCTGTTTACCTGCGATTCCTTCTAGATTATTCTTTTGCCCATAAGAATGTCACCGGAAAACTGTCGTAGCTCCCATTGTTTATATATTTTCTTACTGTTGTGGCTTAACTGCTGTTGTTCAAAACAAAAAGTACGACCTTTCACAGTTTCGAGGTTTGGAGATGTCTAACTAATCTTCACCTCAAGATTAGGAATGGAGAAGGAAGTGGACAGCATTTGTCCCAACATGTAAGAGTTGTATTGTCAAAAGAAAATTATGACTCGACTGCAAGCTAGTTGAGAAAACTTTGCATGCAAACTAGCATAGCGTTGATATAGAAGTCTAGATATAAAGTACCAGTTGAATTATCAGAAAAGTTTCATGGCCTTATATTGCTAGGTGTGGCATACTCTCAAGTGTTTCAAGACGCAGATATTTGCAAAATTTTGCAAGATATCTACTATTTTGGACCACAGTATATTAAGGGAGACATTGATTGCAGCAGGGATACCTGGATGACCGCATGCCTCGCTTGAGAACTTCTTAGATGGAAGACAGCAATATTTAGAGATAAATGGCGTAATATCAGGCCATTACAGCATCGCGTCCAACAAGGATCACTGCTGGCACCTATGCTCTTCATAGAAAAGTCATTGGGTCCTTATTGTCAACAAAAATAGAAGGTTGGATCAATGAATATAAAGGAAGCTTTGTACTTTCAGGAATGGGTGTTCGCAACAAATCAATTTAGGTACACATATTGCAAGGGTGCATAAAGGCTTCCCGTAATAGCTCTGAATGCTAAAGAGAGTGAGGTTCCTCCTCCAGTAGGGCACCGTGCTCTCACCTGTAAAGAGAAAACAAGGCAATATTTACAAAGAGGAATGTTAACAAAATTTGTAATTTAGTCATTAATACATTTAAACTCATGGAAATATATTGTTTGGTGCGTATGCATTGCTAGAAAATGCCCCTCTGATAACTGAAAATTCATCGACTACGTCATGTCTAGATGCACGCATGCTCTGTACCGAAGAATGTTGCTGAATTTAGAATTACCGAATTGGAACAATTTAGGTTGCATAAGCAACAGAAAGAAAACTACAGAGTTATATTAAGCCATAACAGGAAGGGTGGGGGGGGGAGACATGCTTTGAATGCAGATTGCAAAAAGTCTTATTAGAAAATGGAATGGCTCCAACGAACAAGTTACAGTCGCATTTTAAGTATCTAACATCCTCAGAATATTAAAGTTGCTTTTCATTTTGATTTGCTGTTTCTAGTGCTCAAAACTACAACCAACGACTAATAGTGGAATCAAATTCCCGTAAAACACATTTGAAAGTCCATTGTTCCTGAAAACTATACAATATGAACGCAATACTTACATGACACGTCCCCTTGATGTTTTATTACCAGTTACACTTATTTTGCAACATAGTAATTTTGCCAGGCCGGATGGTTTACTATTCTTTTAGGCCTTTAAGCACTGGGCTAGTTTGTTTTACTGTTGACCGGAAGTTACAGTGTTAATTTGTCTTTTGTTGTAGAAGTTCTTGTAGTGTTTCTTGCAGAGGCTTTGAAGTTGATGGAGGAAATGATGGATCAGTTTCCACTCTATCACACGAATTGATTACTATTTTGCCCCTTTTTTTACAAGAATATAATCTTTAAGAGTATCAAAACTCAGAATCGCTGAAATTTAAGAATAATTTAAAAATAATGCAAGGCTCAAGCTTCATCAGGGCTTAGATTTTATACTCATTTGAGTCTTCTTTTAAAATCAAAACAAGTGTGAGCTTTATTTATCAGGTCGTCCAATCGAGTCATTACACTGTAATGCGACTCAGCAGCTCTTTGGGAGTGTCGGTTATGCACTTTTCATACTACGAATATAGCCTATACGAGCAGTAATGCTCAAAATCACTAAAATTTAAGAGTAACGGATATTCTTCGGTTCAAAATCAAAAAATTTTAAGAATATTGAGGCTCAGCGAGAAATTAGGCAGTCTTATAAAAAAGAGTATACCTCTTTGTTCCGTCATAGTTCCATCTTACTGTCTCTCCTTTATATGTGGTACCAATAAAGCTTCAGCGTGTCTAGTGTTGACTGTCTATCCACACTTTACCCCCAGGCGGTTAAACAGATCTAGTACTGAGATAAGAATGTGCTCGAATTGCTGGAGTGTACATCCACCAAAAGTTGCGTAGTATTTGATGAACCACCCATTAGCAGAGTCGATATAACTAATGGAGACTATTATCATCAGCTTCAAAGCCTCTTTGTCAGAATTGTTTCATTTAGTGTTAGTGGTATCAGGGAACATTTTCATGAGCTCAAATCATTACTTATGAGAACCAATATTCATATTCTCGCGTTAAATTAAACTAAAATTGGTCCCACACTGCCTGGTACTATCTTCAAAGTTGACGGATATAAACTCGTAAGGAAGGACGGGTCACCAAAAGTTGGAGGTATTGCCTTTTATTTATAAGATAGTTTAAATTGTATCCTTCGTCAGGACCTTCCTATTCATAGTTTAGAACTTGTCTGTATTGAAATCCGACCACAGAGATCTAGGCCATTTATCATTATTTCCTGGTATACACCCCAAACTGTTTTGAAATGCTTGAAAATGTTTTATCGTTACTTGACAAAGAGGGTAAAGAAATCATTCTTTTGGGAGACCCAAATTGTGATTTCTCTCTAAAAACTTTTGAAAAGGACAGCAACTCTAAGAATTTGCATAGCATTTACAACCTTCAATTTCAAACAAATTATCAGCGAACCAACACAGGAAAGCCTGATGAGTAGAACTATGATTGACCACATAGCAGCAAATCTCCAGAGGAATATTCTGCAACGAGGGGTCATATAGGTGGACCTATGAGTGACCACTATATGGTATACTGTGTTAGAAAATTTAATGGGTCTCTAACTTGTGACCACAAAACAATGAAGCGAAGAATATGAAAAATTTTCCAATTCTGACCTCCTCGCAGATGCTTCGTGGATATGCTGAGAAGATATAGCAAGGCCTTGTCATGGTGTTTATGAAATTGGTCGCAAGTCGACGTCCGTCTTCTCTACCTTAATCAAAAGCATGCCCTGTATAGGGAACTCCGAGTCTCTAAAAAAATACTGTCCTTGGGTCACCATACAGCTCAAGAATCTCATAAGAAAGAGAGACAATCTAGAAAGAAATACGATAGAAAATAATTTCACCGCTCTAATGACTAAACATAAAATCCTCAAAAAGATTCCAGAGTTGATTTTGTCCATTGTGTGCGATTGAATTGCTCTTACCATGAAAGGTTTTCATCAACGATCAATCGAAGAAACTTTGTTAGCAATCTCAAAACTTAGAAGCTATTTTCAAAGCCATTCAAGTAAAATTATGAATTATAGTGGACCTACGGAAGAGCCCTGAAGTATACCGCATGTGACTTTCTCGGCCTTGACTTGTTCCCATTCAAAGTACGTAAATAGGGTTCTACTATCAGATAAGATTCAAACCAGCCTCCAGTTCTTTTCGTAATATCGGAGGCCATTTTCAAAGTCATTCAAGTAAACTTTGAATAGTAGGGGGATCAAAGCAAGAGCCCTGAGGTGTACTGCATGAGACTTTTCCCTGGGCATCAGGGAGGTGGGACCGGAGGGGAATAACGAAATTATGACTTTTCCCACAGTTCATTGCGCCTTGACCACTGCCCAATGGCCCATGCCCATCCGCCATTTTGAAGGATGTGTTTTTAGGCCGAGTTTGTGAATCGAAATCAAAGATGTTTCTTGGTTCGATTTGAAGCGGGAAATGGAAAGTGGACAAGTTGTTGTTAATGGCGGGCAGAATGGAGAGGTAGCTGAAGAGAAATCAACAGTATCTTGGCAAGTTGATCCTTTGACCGAAGCTGAACCAATTGTAGATGTTAAGGAATATTTAAATCAAGTTCAAAATGGAAAGCAAAATAGGGCTGACTGGCAAATTCAAAGTGGAAAGCAAAGTAATGCTGACTGGCAAATTCAAAGTGGAAAGCAGAGTAGTGCTGACTGGCAAGTTCAGGATAGCAAGCAAAGTACTGCTGACTGGAGTACAGAAGTAAAGGTGTCCGAATGCCAGGAAACTACAACATTATTGCCTGTCACTGAACACAATGTAGAGGAATTGCCTGGGAAAACATCCCTTGTTTGGGCTGAAGATGTGCATCATATGGAGAGGATATTAAAAGATTATATGAAGAATACAAACAGCAAGTTCACATCATGGAAAACAACCAAGGGTTTTTTAAAAGAGAGTAAATATCACTATTTTCAATAGCAGAGAATAACCAGCTCAGAAATTACGAAGATATATTGTTGTAAATTGGAAAATCTACAGATTTCGAAAGTTTGAAAATCAGCCGAGAAATGGGTGGTTTGTTTGCGATACAGTCAATTTTCTCGTTTTGTTGGAAGCACTGTCTTTGTGGAGTATTAATTTGGAAGAAAGTAATGAGATAATAACTACTGTCTGTTAGTAGATGTCCCTGACATATTCTTTGCATTTAGACATCGCTAGGCACTGTCCCTCGGAAGATTCAAGATTGAAAATAAAACATAGGCTATTCCATTTTAATATCCATGTCAGATATATTTATCTGCTGAGATACTGATTCGCTTCTAAAAGGAAGCTTATTATCAGTGGCTAGAAAAATATAAAAGGGATCCAAATAATATAAATTTTTCACTTTTTAGAGTTTGTTATTTTCTATGTTAAAGGGCATCCTAGCCCTCAAAGAAAGTAACTGTAATGTATAGAAATTTGTGTGCATTAGATATTATAATATTCAGAGAGATTCTGATATGTTGGATCCAACTTATTAGAATCTCTCTGAATATTACAATATCTAATGCATGTAAATTTCTATACATTACAGTTATTTTCATGGAGCAGAGTTTGAATTTGCAATTCAGGTCAGTTTAACTTAACATCATAAAATGTATTGCTGTTACAGCTTTCCCCATAAAGTATTATATGTCAGAGACTCCCTCATGAAGGTTCCAGGAGGTTTGCTCTCCCAAGATGCCTTGTAATTGGCACCAGTAATTCTACTGCAGTTAACTCCTGATAACTCAAGCCTTTAAGGGGACCAAGGAAAATAGTTTGAGTTATGAGTAGTATTTTCAGATGAAAGGGAATGCAGTATTGGTTCAGCTTAGTGAATGTTCAAATTATCAGGGGTACTTTACGGAGGATTTTATTTTATTGTTTTTGCTCCACTGTAGAATGTACTTTGGAACCCAATTCCAATACCTTAAATTGACATGGCACTGCTTCAAATGCATAGTGCTTTTGGGAATAGGAATGACTATATGTTTTAAGAGGTGCTGTTATGGCAGATGTGTTGCTTATTAGTCTTTGATTGCCAATGCTGGCACCCCTGAATCACCTGAGTGCACATTTACTAATCATAGTAGAGCAATGAGCTTGGCTGCCTGAATAGAGTGATAAGAGAAGCAATGTAACTTTTTGTCCCAAATGTGTGTGATGGCAAAATCAGTAAAAGAATCATTCAACAGTAACTAAAGCAGGCTACATCTATGCTAGCTTATAAGTAAAAATTTTATGCTTGGCTACTTGTGTATTTTTATTTAATTTGTTTGGATTTAGTGAAATTGATCAAAACATTAGTGTTTGCATAAATTTGACTCAGATAATTGAGGATGCACTGTATTTTGTTAAAATAAATATCTTTGATTGGGAGATTGTTTTAAAAAGTCTTGATGCAACTTAGCCAAAAAATGAAGGTTAATGTTGTGATATTTTTGCAATCCTGCAAATGTTTCCAAGGTGCAAGCAGGCCTCTCTGCAAGGATTGTAGCAAGTGCGCAATTGATCACACACCTCATGGCAAATTTCGTCATTAAGGTGCATGGTCTGGCTAATTTTCAAGAATGAGGCACATGATGAAATACACACCTCATCTCATTGAGGTATGTGCTGAGGTGCGCACCCACAATATCATCGTGCCCCTTTCTCAAGCAAGGACATGATGTTCTATGATACCTAGGTCAACAGCAGCAGAAAGTTATTGAATATGACTCAGTTGAATTTAATTGGTATTTATGCTTATATGTCAATATATCTTGTGTTTAATATCCATCTAATACTAGTATGTTCCTTTTTAGTTTCTGATATTAGAAAATACAAGATCACCTTTGAAGATGCAAGAGTTAAAACAAGGCCTGAACAGCAAATCAAATACACTGGAACACCATATATCATATCTGGCCAGAAGATATATGAATGTGAATTTGGGGTTGACAGAAATATTACAACAAAGAAGAAGCTGCTTGATATGAAGGCTGTGGAGATGCTTAGGAAGGTAAATAGGATTCTCTCTATCTAATAAATAGAATTAATCAGATTTGCAATTACGGTACAATCCGGATATAACGTACTTCAAGGGACCAACTGATTTGGTACGTTATAACCGAAGTACGTTATAACCAAAGTAAAAGGAATATACCAGACTTATTAAAGTATAGAATGATATATGCTTTTGGATCGCTCCTGTAGCTTTTAAAGATTGAAATAGTAAAACTATAGGCTAGGATAAGCATCATAACATGGAAAGATATTGAAAGACTAACATAAAATTTAGTACTGGAGCAGTTTTAATAAGACGCCCCTGAATGATAGTGGGGCAAAGGGACTAACAGGATCAAAAGGGCACCGACTAGAATAGGCACCTCTTTGGGACCTAAGACACTTCTTTGGGACATTATCGTTCCAACGTTTAGCAAGGGTTGTATTTCTCACAATCATAGAAATATATCTCTCCTCCAATCATATAATTTATGTAGCTTACTGTATCTCCGTTGTACCATACCAATGTTTGAAAAGGATTCTTTCGCATTTCAAAACAGGGCACTTTTGCTCCCCCTACTCCCTCAAATAGCAGGCAGGAGGGGCGCATGCTCTCCTCTGTCCCCTCTGCCCCCTCTCCAGCGTCCCTGGATTTAGTTGCAATGTTCATGACTAATTTTTATCTCCTGCAAGGTCTAAAAAAGTTTGTAAAATGCTTCTGAACAGTATTTTTAATCCAAGCGTTATGTACAGCTGCATCAAATGTGTGGTTGCTTGGTACACGAGTAGTATGCTTGCTTAAAACAGCTATTACAGGTAATCGTAACAGTGTTGATGATTTTTACGACTGATTGGGAAAGGGAAAAAGCAAAAGCCGCAAGGAAGTACGTTATAGCCGGATATACTTGTCTCGAGGGGCCAAAAAGAGGGTACGTTATAACCGAAAGTACGTAATAACCGAGTACGTTATAACCGGAGTATTTTTATAAGTGTTTGTATGAGCCTTTTGCGGGGACCGGCCACTATGGTACGTTATACCCGAAGGTACGTTATAACCAAGTACGTTATAACGGGATTATACTGTACCACATTTTCTTCAATCAATTCCCCATCTGTTTCAAATGCTACTCTCTATTTAATGCTCTCTGAAATCGCCCATTGGGGATCATTTAATAGAGTGTTGTTTGGGATATGTTTCAAAATAAAATGACATCTGAAAAAAGTTTGAACATGTTAACAATTTGGTAAGTGGTGTTAACAAGTTGACAATTGATGCTCTCTCCTTGATTAGGCTAGCTACTGAGAGGGCTCCTCTTTATGAAAATCTCTTATATATATATATATATATATATATATATATATATATATATATATATATATATATATATATATATATATATATATATATATATATATATATATATATATATATATATATATATATATATATATATATATATATATATATATATAAATATATATATATATATGTATGTATGTATGTATATATATGTATATATATATATATATATATATATATATATATATATATATATATATATATATATATATATATATATATATATATATATATATATATTTATATGTATGTATATATATATACATATATTTAATTAATTACCTCATTATTAAAGTAACTATTTGAATCAAGTTTTATCACTGTCTGTTGCTTAATGGTTTTGTATGCAAATGGTCTAAACCTTTATTTGAGAAAACTTGGTGCTTGTAGTATTTGTTTGCAGATATTTTGCCTAGAACTCTTATGAAGGTATGTATTTGATTCCATATCAATTTGTATCCTGCTATATTTTGTTATACCTTATTTTTAGCCTATATTCTTTTGTGCTACATTTTGTTCTATTAGTTGCTCATTTCACTATTGTAGCAAAATGTTATTAGAAACCCAAATACCTATGAAAGGACAACTACTAATGAAACTCATACCTTTCATCATTATTATTTTCACTTGTCAGTTATCGGGACAAGACGACCCAGGAGCAAACAATGATGCAAAACTGGTAAAACGAAGAGGTCCAAGGTTCTGTAAAAAGTTTGGTTGTCCTGTTAGAATAATCATTAGGGAAGCTATATTTTTCCCAGAGTACAAAGTAAGTGCTATCATTCATTGTCTCGCTGCTGTCTAACTGAGGGATTGGGAACCAATGGCTTCAGAACCACATGTCGCTGTATCAATGAGTACCTGATAAATTTTAGAGGCTGCATTACTTCTACAAAGATTTTTATTTATCATTGGTTTGCTTCAGCACAACAACGGTGCTAAAATGACTAAATTCAGAGGTGGATTATGCCCTAAAATTCTAGGCGTTACTTAAAATTAAGGTTTTTGTTGCATTTAGTTTTCGAAATACTGTGTCTCTCACGGAAATCAGTTTTAGATAATTGGCTTTGATGGCTCTTTTAGTCGAAAAAGGTTCCTGACCCCTGATGTTACTTCTTAATGCTTTTCATTGCGACCTTAGAACATTAAGGACACAAGAGCTTTACATTGGTTTACATCGTAGGTGAATAAAGGAGAAAACTCAATTTATCCCTCGCTTCTTTGTCATTTTGAATCGAGAACAAGTAGTGAAGGTAACTTTGACTGGATTCCTATGGTAGCATCATTTATCGGTTTATTTTACTGTATATTTATTTGAGGATTTACTTTTGTCTTAGGCAAAGGGGAATACGGAAAAATACAAGCGAAAAGTAACTAGAGCATTAACGGAAGATTGGGATGCTAAGAAGAATATTCAAATGAAAAGGATGATACTATTGCCGCTACCCCCTCCAGAGACGCATCAAAATCACCCATCTATTATGGTTTGTGTTTTGCTGTTATTGTATACCTTTGCCTATATGATACCGAACTCTTTCAAAGCAATAATGAGGAGCCCCAAATATGTGAGGAGAGGGTTTTCTAGCTTCTATATACTCATATCTATAAGCAGCTTTTGTACATTATATCGTTGGGGATTCATGCCTGATATCACTGGGTATAATAGAGATCAGGCCATGAACCATGTGGGGTATGTACAAGAGCACTGGTTCAAATACTGACGGATCCTGTATATGTTAGATATGAAGACCACATAGTGTAGTGAACAAGTGACATAAGAGTTTAAACGTAATTTCATTAAACAGCAATTTGGAATTACGATTATACATTTCATTAATTAACATGCAATATATAATTGACATGTCTGTATGTATAGTATATTGGAAGCAAAACTATAAAGAATAACAGACAAATATATAATGAAGTGAAAACGAAGAAACAATGTTAAGAGTTATGTAATTTCCAGTTGGCTAGAAAGTGTAGTTTGCGATACAATGTACAAACTAAGAAATACAAACTATGAAATATAAATTAAGTGAAACTAATTATCAATAGCATCATATGCAAATCCTACTAGCTGCAACCCTCACTAGTCCAAATTGTTATTTCATTCATTGTAATACAGTCAGTAGTACTCAGGAGCGGCGGAGGGATATTTTTGGTGGGGGGCTCTAGTGGAAAGACCAAATGTGTAGAGAATGTAAAGATTACTTGAACGTCTCCACTTGTGTTATACGTTGCAAAGTATGACATGATTTACACTCAATTACAGGGATCACTCATTATACTTAGAGCGTAGATATTCCCTTATAATGACAAAGGAGGACCCATCATGGTTGGGTCGGACGCAAGAGGAAAAGTTTGAAATTTTACCATCTAGAATGGCTTAAAAGCGATCCCCTAGACTAAAATTTGACCGTGTAGATTTACCGAATAAGTATTAAAACATGCTGAGTTATTGACACAGTTTCTAAGTTGTTATATACTATTGGATTTTCTCTAGCCTCTAATGCAATTGGTTCGCTGGTTGAAACTTTCCTGTACAGAGAAGTTATTTGGCTAACAAAATATAATGATTTCTTTCTGCAGAATTGCTGCTTTTAGTTCGGAACTCTTATCACTGGGAAATTCTCCTTTGTGCAAAGAACTTGATCTTACACTTCTAGGTGTTTCATTATCTTGAGAAGCGCTGTCTCATAAAGCCCATTGAGTGAATATTTTACTTTTAATTCTTTCCATGGTTTTAACCTTTATGTTTCAATAACTGATAAAACTCTAACTCTGTTCTTTCTCTTTGAAAAGTTGCAATGCATTGTCTAGCTCTTCTCCAGGAAGATATTGGAGGGGCTTAATGACTTCAGCAAAGGATTGTCAAGTTTTGTGCTAGCTTTCTTTTCTGCGGAACTGGTTTGCCAGCTTTACCAGGATGGGTTTTCGAGATAGCTAATTTGTAATCAACTGCAATGCTGACATTGAGGATTCTGACCCTCTACTAATCTTAGTGTTTCTAATCTTTCCCTTTCAGAGAAGCCAGTTTAAATAAGCTACCTCTACGCTGATATTAGGTTTCATTGGAGCATATTAATTTTCTTGAAAGGGGCAGTTCTCCTTTACCCTACTGTTTTAAAGAGAATAAACATTTCTTTTCCTAATATCGTCTCCTGATTACTTTACTCTTTTCATTTCATTTCATTTCATTTAAAACCACAACTACAATAACATTAATGAACAAAAGAACAACAAACATTTATGGGTTATAAGATGCAGCAGGGTTTTTGGTTTTACTTCGGGAGACCTCAAAGTAGTTAAACTAACGAGATGAGGCCACCCTTCATTGTAGAAAACATTAGTTGAACTCAATAGCTGATACGTGTAATTAAATTGATTACAATTATACTCTTTGCTGTAAACAAGATTCCTGCTTTCCCTTTAAACTCTTTTGACTGCTACTGGACTCCGAATATTGATCAACTTTGCCTCCTTTTCTTTTTTCTTTCATCAAATTGTTTGATTGACTTTCTTATTAAACTGGCTTCTTCCATTAAAACTTCAGTTTTGTACTTTTTTAAATCGATCAACGTATAAGCAAACATCTAACTAACATGTTTCCTATTTTGAATTTTATCCAAGGCAATTTAGGGCATATGAATTGTTGATTCTCGCTCATTGACTCTTCGTGAAATTTTGCTTAGATTTTGAAAAGGCTATAATAAGGAACATTTCCTGCAAAAAGTGGGGGGGGGGGGGTGGCTCCGCCACCCATGGCACTGTTCCAAAATATACGACCATTGATTGTTGCTGAATTGATACCATGTGATGTATATTTAAACCTTGGAAAGTGTGAGAAAATCGTTGATTCTCAAATTATGGGTAATTTCTTTCCTAGAAAGGAATTCCCATCAAAACGAAGCATTATTTGATTTATATAAATTGCAGATTAATAGTACTTATAGTATAATTGTGAAAACAAGGAGCATTAAAGATGTGACCAAGATCTTGCTCAGATTGAAAAATCGGAAAGTTGATACGCGGGAGGCCTTAATAAACTCGGTGGTGGGAAGTTTTTCGTACAAGTACTAAGCATATACAGCAGGTTTTTCGGTACTGAAGGGTAGCTGTAATGCTAGCTACATTGCGAACATCCCACCATCTTGCCGCTCTAATCCGTGACCACCTTAACGTCCAATAGAAGGGACAGCCCATTTTGGAACACTCCTCAACATTTAAGGAACATAACAATAAAACCGTACATGTCATCTGGAGTTTTGCATCATGAGGAAGGCCTGTTTTGAATTAAACTTATTAATCTTTTAAAGTTATATTGATTGTTCGTGATCAAACGGCCTGAATTTCCAACAGCTATCAACTCCCCCTTGCCTTTTCTAATTTCCCTTGGGCCTTTTCTTCAGGTTGCTTTTCTTGTGTTCTTCACATGTAATGTGTTATATTTGCCTGTCTGTTTACCACAATAATTTCCACCTACCTAATTAATACTTGTTCTTTGGTGCTCATTGTTGTTAATGAATCGTCTTTAATTCTTCAAGCCGTTTAACATTAAGAAATTTCTTTTCTTTTAAGGAGAAAATCTGCAAGCCATTTTTCATTCCTTGAAATATGATAAACGGGGATCCCTGTAGGCTCCGGGGGGTCGGAAAAACATGAAATATTAATACGCGTCCCCCGTTTATTACGAACCTGAGAGTACCAAGGTCCGACAAAGCTACACACCGTTTGTTTCAACAAGGTAGCAAAAATTTAATATTTCCAAATGGCTTGTGCCAGGGAGACTATAACCTCCCTGTCCCTCCCAGCCACTACGCTGCTGTGACCAGTTCAAGTCTTATCGTTTAAGTTTCATGATATTTCATATTAGAACCAACATCAAAAACATCACCACGCAGAATTTTTGTTTTCTATTTATAATCAGGTTCCAATCTCCATCAATCAATGCTTTTTTATTGTTGCAAATCTCGAGACACCACGTACTTTTACCATGCTCAGTATTGCTCAAATGTGGAGGCAAAGTCCAGACCTGGATTGTTTTGACGTTTATAGATACGCAGAATTTTCTTGCTTTGAAGGACCGTAAAAGGAGGAGGCGATCGAGGAAGAAAGCCCTTCGAAATGGTGTTGACGGACAGGATTCTGGCAATATCAAAACCGATGACGTAATTGGCGACAACGTGGATGAAGATCTAGAGAACCTTAACGATGCTTTCACCATGACTGCCGGTGGAGGAGGTAGTTTTCTTCGGCATGTGCGAATATGGTCAAGATGTATGATGGACCTGGTGAGGAAGTTGAATAATTTCCATCAGCCAGGTAAAACTCCACATTTTTTCCTACAGATTGGCTCCTTGTGTTGTACGAAGTTTTTCAATATACTGTACAGGGCCTAAGTTTGATTTCTATGTGTCTTTTGAATTTTTTGAGTATACTGTCTCTGATTGCATCACTGAATTGCGTGAATATCGTGATGTAAGAAGGCTAGGTTACTTAGGCCTTCATAGCTAAGATGGATTCCTGTTGCTGATAATAAATCTTAGATTCCATGGATAGTATTATAATTATTGATTTATTCGGTAAAAAATTGTTTATGGCTTTATGGATGAGCTCGTGAGTGTTTAATTCTACTTAATTCTATAGTTGGTAAGTTATACTTTTCTAGTAAAATAGCTTAAAGACAAATAGATGAATACCGTTTTGTTAGAATAAAAGCGTAGATAAATGCTCCTATGTATTACAATCAAATTGTTGGTAAGAATTTTATGGCATATAGGTCTCATTTAACTGTGCTAGATCTCTTGCAAACTTCCATGGGCTTTTAATCTCTTAGTGTTTTTGCATCCTCTTGAAGACCCATTATTTTGAAGCAAAGTCTTACTAGAAGTGGCCAAGAAAGCACAATGTTGGACTTTGTGATTCTGTGCTCATATTACTACATGGCTATTTGTGTGCCCTTCAGTTGCTCAGCTATGTTGACGGTAATATTTAAAGTATCCTAATATCTTCTGGTAGAGACTCAGAAGAGCTGACCAATTTGACTTACCTAGGTTATCTGTATCACAACTTGTTACTCCTGCTGGGAGTACTCCCCTTATAGATATGATTTGCAACTTGATAGACATAAATTTGTTGTCAGAGAGCAACATGATAAATACTTTGCAGACTGATCATAAAATGTTTAGTTACAGAAACCATTTGTGGATAACCTAAACACCCAAGTTCATCATCAGCTTGACAAATATAAAATTGAATTAACCAATAAGTGTTTTTGCCAGTTCTCCTTGCTACCATGCTATCATGCTAATCTTGTTGATTTGATTGCCTATGGCACATTTAAAGCTTTGTTCTATAGTCAATAACAGCTATGTATTTTGACAATAGTAGGCTTTGATGGCAAAGCCTAGGTTTAAAGCTGTTAAGACGAAATAGAAAGCATGGTGTTAGAATTCATGCTTTATGATCACAATTTATTTCAGGGTTTTTTAGTTATCCAAAGGCCCTATTTCTTTTTCATTCCCTCTTTGATAATAAAATTCTTGTGTCTCTAGTATTGAAATGAGGGTATATTTTATCATGTTAGGTTCAAGCAAAGAACTCTGTAGGCCATTGATGGTTAAGAACATTCAATGTGGTACAATCCCATTCCCTGTGTTAACTGCTCTTCAGGGTTATCAAGATACTTTTCCATTTGTGAAAGATGAGAAAACTGGGAATATCAAATATGTTACTGTTAATGATGGTCTTATAACTGCAGAACAGAGAACCCAAGCAATTGATACTGTTGTGAAGCAATTCAGAGAGAAAAACATGTTTGTTACATTGAATGGCTGGAGAGATGAGGTATTTCTTCAAAAATTTTATTTTTATCAAATGCACATTTTTCTTATAAGAAACATGTCTGTAAGAAACATGAGGCTGAAATTAGCCAAAAGTTAAGAAACATTTAAGAAACATGGGCAGGCTGAGCTTGGAAAGTAAGCTTGAAAAAACAGTTATGGTAAGAAATTTTTTATTAGGCAGAATAATTTCATATGACATCCATCTCTTAACTGTTTTTAACTGCTATATGAAAATGTTTTAAAAAGTCTAAATAGGTTTGCAAAAGACCAACAGTGCTCCCATCATCTTCTAATTCTACACTCATTTCTTCCTCCAATCCGTCACTCTCAATCATTTTGATAGGCTCATCTCCAATAATCTGTGGCGAAACATCATCCAACTCCTGGTTATCTGGAGTATTTGATGTTGGATCTAGAGTGGAGACTGGCAGGACTTGGTTATTTGGTAGACTCTCTGGCTACACTAGGTTGTCATCAATTTTTGTTGTTATTGAAAGCTTCAAAAAATTTTAGGAAACATTTAAGAAACATTTGAGGCTGGAATTGGCAAAATATTAAGAAACATCAAGATTGAAAGTGGAAAGTTTGTTTCTTGTAAGAAAAAACATGTAATGTATGTTTTTATGGTTGTTTGTTCTATCAGCAGAACAGGAAGGAAAGATTTTATAGTTTTACTCATTTCATTTGTGCTAAAGAAGGCACTAGACAAGATTGTTAATATGTGTAACTGCTTTTGATTTGCCCTTTACTGCTTGAATGAAGGTAATACTATAATTCCCAAAATGGGTTGAAGATACTTGCCAACTAGATATAGAGATTGTTTATTCAATGGCTAATCTTGAAGTGTGTTGATTTATAAGTGAACTGTGCAACACTTTATAGTAAATAGAAAGTTTCATTGGAGTGTTGGCTCCAGAATGAAATAGTTAATGTGAAAAGTTGAAAAGAGTTTCAACTTAAAGAATGTGGCTTCTTGGGCATTTTCAGGTTCTTGAAATGAGTTAAAACTGAAACTTATTGTAGTTGTTGAGGAAGCCAAGGACTGTCCTATTTTGAATCCCATTTTCTTCCATTGGGCCAGTTAGGTACTATAATTTTTTGTTCCACTTTTCTGAGTGTCCTATTAATTCACTGTATTGTCTGTAATCAATTTACTTTTGGTATATATACTTGCTCCTATGGTAGTGGGATGAGCCAGTCAATGAAACATTAAAGAGTTACTTTTGAGTGTGTGTATATATATGTGTGTGTGTGTGTGTGTGTGTGTGTGTGTGTGTGTGTGTGTGTGTGTGTGTGTGTGTGTGTGTGTGTGTGTGTGTGTGTGTGTGTGTGTGTGTGTGTGTGTGTGTGTGTGTGTAATGACTATATTGTACATTTATATATTGACTATATTGTACATTTATATATTTATAGATTATTAGTATAGATTAAGGTGTGTCATGAGTGTTTGATGAAATGGATAAAAGGAATTCAATATCTGTATTAGAACGATGATAAATATAGTATAAAAAGAAATACTTGTAGATATGTAAGTTAACATGGATGTCATTCAGCTGTTTGATAACTGTCTGTTTCTTGTTATTTCTCATGATCATCTCTGCTGTCTCTTTCACTTATGTGCATATATTATAGTAATAGATAATAGTTAATAGCAGCAGAAATGTCCATAGTAACTTCCAGATTGTCCCTCAACATAGTTAGGTAGGTAAATCTTTCAATGTTGTGTCACTGTTTACTTCTTTATGTGCATTCGCAGTTTGCTCCATAATTTTAGCACATTGTATGTTTGAAGGATAAGCAGGTTATGAAAGAAGGATATTGGATAAAATATATTAGACTATATTGGAAAAAATTATCTCAATTGTAGCTGTATATGTGGGTCACGTTATGAGAAATCCGTTAAAATTCCTTGATTAATGGTATGTCAGGTATTTCACTGTCCTATTCAATATACAAAGACCACAAGGTCATGGAACAAAGATACAGTGTTATATGAATGAAGTGGCTTTCTGGTTGGATTTGACTCCAATTTGCTACATGACATTGAACCACACTCATATTTATAAATACATACTTTGTGTGGAATACTTTTATCTTAATAATCTTAAAGTAGGGAACAGAAAAGCAGGCATGGCACTAGATTGAACTTGGAATGGGTGCATTGCTTGACGGGCATGACTATGCTTAACAACAACTGATGAATGAGAGGATGAGTGAAGAAATCGGTTGAATTTTGAAAAGGCATATTAGCATATTACAATTATTTGCATATTTATTTCTGCATGTATATACTTTATTGAGGAGTACCCAGGTTAGAAAAGACTCCTCTTTCTGAAGTCTTTTATTTCCAGTTAATTGTGTGTCTGCTTTTAGAGGTATACCCGACAGTGAAGTAATTGCCTTTGCAAAACGCAAGACGCTTTTCTTTTTATACGTAAACAACTTTATGACCGGAGGTTCAATTTCCTTAGCAAATTACCTAAAACTAGGCTCAAATTTTCTTAGCTTTTTTTTAATTTTTCGTTCTTTTCCCCATTAATCTGCTTAGTTAGTTACTCTTCAGTTTCAAATAATGGTTGTTTTTGAGTTCTTTTATGCAAAATAACTTTAAAAATAAGTTCAATGTTTTGATCTCAATGAAAATAAACACTTTCCTATTGGAAATACAGGGTTTTTAAAGGTCACAATTCAGAAGTACATGGCTGGGGATTTTCTTCAGAGTTTCTTAAGTTTTTTGGCTTTTAAGGTTCATTTTCTTATAAAAAGAATATCGTGTGTTAGTTTTAGTTATTTGTGTGTTATTTTTAGGTATACCCTGTCTCATCCTCATTTGGTGGTGAAATATATTTCGAATTGGAGAGGTCAGCGGCATGTAAGCAGACTTATTCATATTAGCCTCACTTTGTCTCTTCACTTTGATCGTTATACAGAAGTGACCACTTATTAAGCTGGCAACTGTAGCTACCAGATATTGCATGTAGGTTTACAGAATACATTATGTGTGTTGAGCGAATGGGTATCTTTGCATGAAGCCAAAAGTTGGATAGTTGAAGTTGCATTTCGAGATTATAGGGATTTTTATAAGAACATTCATCAACATGTGACGCAAGCTGAAAGAAGAATATTTCTCCTTTCCTATTTTCATTTTATTGGTCTATTAAATGAAGCGCTGCTTTATCTTTGTTTGGATTTTAGGGTTTTCTCCAATATTGCCATCTTTAGAGATATGGCTGTAAGAAGTGACCATTAGATAGCCTGTGATGTGTTATGTTTAAAGAAATACTAGGACATACTAGAATTTCTATCGTTGAGTTTATCAATTATTTTTCTATAGTAATTAGCCTATTATTTGGATGTTTCTATATTTTTTGCGTCGATATCTATAAACTATATTGTTAGAAAAGACTGAAGTTCATTTATCTCTGCTGCTATGCGATTTTTCAGGCCTGTTCGGTGTTCACTCCTATGGTGTCCATGTCAATGGATTTGTGAAAAATACACAGGATGAAATGTTTATGTGGATTGGTAAACGAAGTGAAACAAAACAAACATGGCCTGGAAAACTTGACAACACTGTAAGCAATTTCTGTACTTGCATTTTACATATTGAGAAGCTATTATGAAATAAGAAACAGCAGCCTTAAGTACTAGTGGATTTATTGGGGGTGCGGAACGCAAAAGTGTTACCCTCTTGTTCTGAAGGGAGTGCAGAACGCAAAAGTGTTACCCTCTTGTTCTGAAGGGAGTGCGGAACGCAAGAGTTTGTTACTGTCTTGTTTTGAAACTGCTACACGTCTTCTTTTTTAATAAGAAAGCCAGTTTTTCGTTTGAGCCTGAATTTTTTAACTTTTCCTAAAATTGAGGCTGAGATTTTCTTAAGATTTTCTTAACTTTTTTTAGAGCAAACTGGCTAAAGGAGGTTACCATTATGTGTAGCAAAAAGTTTTTTTTTACATTATTCAAAGATCTACAATAACAATACGTGATTACATGACAATACCTCAAGGAGAATGAGAATACATTGCAACCTCAAGACTTAACAGAAAACGTGTACATAAATAAACGACAAGATCTAACATATATATGTACCTACTATCACTGCCAAAAGTCATGGAACACTTACATTACATGCATTTATATTACTTTTAGCTCATAGATGTACCATGTCAATATAAACTGCATTGTCTGGTGAGTATTCCAGGGACCTTTGGCAGTGATTGCAGGTATCTAATAGAAGATAGTAATCGAAGATAATACAGATTTGGCAGGAGGAGAGGAAATTTCGCAAGTTACTTTATGAAAATCTCTTTGAAGATTCATTAAAATCTAATGTTGCTTTGATTATTATCTTATTTGATTCAAAATTCAATCTTTCATCACCTTAAAGGAGTATTGAAACTAATTCTACATTGGAAAGGTTGGAAAGACCACACGAAAGCAATACCGACTGTACGCGAGCCTCATTTTCTTATAAAACTTTTTTCTTATAAAAAAAACGTGCAGTTACATCGGTACTGATTGCCGAGATGGATGTAGTAAATATCCTTACTCTCGCTCGTTCAATATGATAAACTCAGAAGAAGACAGAAAGGTACAACATCACATCGTTATCGTCCTGGTTTGAATTTTTCAATGTGATTTTCCTCTCCTAGTCTACTATCTACAACGTTTCTCGACCAAATAACGAATTTTGTACCATATGATGTGCTTAGCCTAACGTTGCGCGATGATGAAACTTCTAAAATTTATTGACCAATCACAAATTCAAAAGCAGGATATTACAATCTATCATATCTTAATTATTGAATGGCTACGTGATTAGAATGAAGACATAAATGCTGTGAATTCATAACCATGGTCCGTATCTCATTCTATATGTGAGGTTTCTACGTAAATTAAAGTTAGAAGCAATAGAAAGAAAAATCCTTTCTTGTCCACAAAGACAAACCATTCTACTAATTCCCCATTCACACTGCTCCGTTTTCAAACTTATTCGTTTTGTAAGTATCTGTCACCCATCCACGCTGCTCCGTTTTTATACAATTAACGGAAGAAAAAGTATCGTTTTGTGGCTTCAGTCCTTTCACACTACTACATTTTTGTGAGGTCACACTGCTATCTATTGAGTAAAATTTTGTGTTGTTGCTATGGCAGCATTTTTGTTTTTATCCGTTTTTGTGCGTTCACACTGATCCAGAGCGTTTTCGAAAACCTCCGTTTTTGTAAATGTCCACTTTGAAGAGCGTTTTCGAAAACGTCCGTTTGTGTGTTTTTGTTTTTGTGCAGACTAGTTTGAACGATTTCACAAAAACGGACATTTTTCTCTCCGTTTTTGTACAGAAATGGAGTGTGAACGGGGCATAAGAATGAAATGAATAAAACTCTTTCCCAGCAATTGTTCTTCATCCGATTGGAAGGAAGGATACTTTCTGCCCATTCAAAATTGAGTTTTTTCAAGTCTGGGTATAAGTTGGCACTTCATTGAGTTTATGTACTTGGAGGCAATGTCGAATGTGGAACAACCACAAAAGTGGCGGCATTGCGCATATGTCTGTGTATGGACTACTACGCTTTGTCTAAGCCTTTTTCTTTTTGTAACGATTTGCATTGATTTGTGATAACTTTGTGTAACATATCAGGTTGGTGGTGGAATGGCTGCCCGAATGACCGTCCAAGGCACTTTGATCAAAGAGTGTATTGAAGAGGCTGCTATCCCGGAAGAGTTGGCAAGACATGCTAGGCCAGCAGGAACAATCAGGTAAACACAGACTTTTCGGGGTGTCTTTTTCGCTATATTTAGTATGATGTTCATAACAGCCTTCATTCGAGAAGGGGGCTAATAGAGGTTGCGACTTTACGTTTTTATGACACATACTAATGATATATTGGATATTGAAATTCTTATTCTTAAAATTTCCTTTACGACATAAATCAGAGTGTTTGAATTCACTTCATTTGAACAACATTATTACATTCCTCAGTGGTAGTATAGACGCTGTTTTTCTCACATGTTTCTACAGCTTGTATTGCGTTGGATGTTCAGTTGTATATTTCCAATGCTAGTTTTCTCTGTATGACTACATTTATTTTTCTTTATAAGAAACTAAGGTCCGGAGCTGGTAGGCAGTTTCTTAAATTTTCTGGCCATTTTGCTTTCAAAAGTTTCTTACATGTTTCTTTAAAGTAATGAATTTTTTAAACATGCTTCCAAGGTAAAGTAAACAATTCACTCACATTCAGAAGAATGATAAAAGATGGTGTATTAAGTTTCTCAACAACCTAGCTCCACACAACTTGCAAGCAATGTTTTCCAGAAATTCTCACTACTTCATTCACATAAAAATACCTCAAACGGGCAAATATTGTTCTCATACAGAGGTGCAAAATTATGGAACAGCCTCTCCGCTGATACAAAGTTGCTATTCTCCCTAACAAATTCAAGACTCTCGATTTGACGTAATAATAAAAGTTCCTTAGCTTTATTCAATTTGGGTAGGGTTGTTTCTTAACTTTCGAAAAATTTTCCCTACCGTTTCTTATAACCTGTTTCCTATAATACAAAATGCGTGTGTTGAGAGTATTGTTTTGTGCGACAACGAGGGTCTTGAATGCCATTACGATCATTATAAGTGAAATTTTTTATTATTTCTTTTGTGAATTTGTATGATTCATATTTTTTAATCGCAATGGAACTTGCTGTTATTGTTGGTCGTCGGTATTTCTGTTTTGTTGTCTCGTCTGGCTATCATTGTATCATGTGTGTTTACTCTGGAAGTAGTATTAGATGAATTCCCAATCATAGATAACTCTTCATATCTGTCAGTAATCATGTGGTGGGGTTATGATTATGCTGCATATATCTCAGTTTGTGCTCCAGGATTGTGTATGAATTCTCTAGTTTTGTAGAGGTTTTGTCATTCCAAGGAATCTAATCATAATTAAGTTTTCAAATTGGTAGACAATATCGTTTTACTTTTAGCTATATGTACGAAGATCAAAGAGGAATATTTCCAGAAACGCAATTCGTTTTTGATTTGGAAATGCCGGAATCCTTTCAACCTGTAAACATTGACGGAGAAGTCGAAGCATTCTATCTGCTCACTATAGAAGAAGTACGTACATAATTTCACTACTTGCCCATTTATGTATAAATATAGATAAATGAATGTATTAATTGATTATATGTGATATAATTCTGTAGCACCAGCAGACTGAAAAGTTTATGTTGCTTTTTCTGTCCGCTAGTCTCTGTGTATTTCTACATACCGAGCTTCACATCGACCCCAAAATTCATAGACTACACAACTTTTTTGAGTGGTAGGAACGCTATCTTCTTTAGCAGATGGTAGCATGACCCTAGTATTGTAGACCGCACAGGGCTTCGCTATATATGTATATGTACATGTATATGTATATATATATATATATATATATATATATATATATATATATATATATATATATATATATATATATATATATATATATATATATATATATATATATATATATATATATATATATATATATATATATATATATATATATATATATATATATATATATATATATATATATATATATATATATATATATATATATATATATATATATATATATATATATATATATATATATATATATATATATATATATATATATATATATATATATATATATATATATATATATATATATATGTATGTATGTATGTATATGTATATTTATATTTATATGTATATGTATATATATATGTATATGTATTAATTTTTCAGATATTGTAATATGCTATCAATATCCCATGAGTTTACAGTATTTGATATTTTCAAGGTCAAAACTTTAATAGCTACAGATGAATTCAAACCGAACTCTGCTCTGGTCATTTTGGATTTCCTTATTCGTCATGGATTTATTGAGCCTGATAGTGGTAAGTTTACTATGGATGTAGTTTCATTCCTTGAGTCTCCATCAGGATCTGCGTGCTAGTTGGATGTTAAGCTTTATAGTGCTCTATACATTGTGACAACAATACTTTTCGTAGCTACTCTGCTGATCTAACTTTTTTTATAATCCAAATTCTCTCCTTTGTTTAGAGCCATATTACACAGAATTCATAAAAGGCATGCATTGCTGAATAGCATCTTATTGAGAAGATATGAAGACTTGACAAAAGAGAATATGAGAATAGAATGTAAATCTAGAACATACTGTAAATTTTGGGTCCGCCTATTTCATGTTCGTATTTTTGATTGAGTTTGTCCTATGGTGTTTTGATAATGGTAGTAACAGACTGTAAATATAAGTTTTTAGTACAAAAGAAATAATGTTTTACACTTCAGAATAGCTCATTGTTTTCTTCATTTCTTACTGGCATACTTGCACTTGCTGACTCAGAAACTCATCCTTGATGATAATGGTGATGGAGGCTAATGGCGCTGGCTATCAGCAAACTGATCACAATTTTGCAATCTTTTATTTATTCTTCATAGTATAATTTCTTATATTAGAGCTAACCTCTTTCACTCTTCCCAAATTCTATGTTTCTTACTTTTAGTTAGCTGTTTAAACATCTTTTCCATTACAACTAGTCGTCATCAATTTATTTGCATATTCAAAGTTGCAGTCATATTGTTTGTTCATTTTCAACCGAATTCTAAAGAGGTCATGCCATCAGAAATCGCAAAATTTGATAATTGTTTATTCAGCCAAACTTATTCCCACGAGGCTTGTTGATATGTCTCAAGCATTTTGAGTTTAAATTAGCTGATCGAATTTAACTACATGACGCGGTGTTTCTTTTGCTGTACATTTCGTAATACTGCTGAACTCCTTTATACAGAATGTGGTGCAAGACAGTTAATTTTATTGCGTAAGAAGGTATTGTAACATCTATTTGATTTCCTTCTGTCTTAAAGTATCTAAGAGTAACCTTGATTGCTACAGTGATAGATGTATTGATGGATATATCAGTTAAAGTAGGACTGCATCAAAGGAGATTGTTTGTAGCTACTTTCCTAAATTCTAGGAAGCCATAGGCGTAAGATTTTTAAATTATTAGTCTGTAGCTTAAACGCTTAAAAGTGAACTAGGATGGTTTGGATCATTGTTGCAAATCATGTGAACATTTTTACTTTCTCAGCTTGCAATATGGACGTAAAGCTGACGAAGATCTATGCATACCTTCTTTCCTTGTTTGTTTCTTTTTTATCAAAGGCGGTTTCTACAGGTAAGTTGAAGCTCATTTTAAATGTCAGCATCGAATAGCGGTACGCTACACATAGCCTCTCTATGGATTTCGATTGTACTATGGAGCTACATCCACTGCAGAAAAACCTGTAATTTGTTCTACAAATTTGATTTCTCCATACATTTTTATAAACATGCACGGAACACCTCGATATATAAACATCAATGACTAATTAAAATTTTGTAAGAAAGAGAATAAAGTTCTGTTAATCGTTGATCTATCGAGAGGCTGTGTTTGGGCGCTGTGGCTTTAAAGGATAAAATCAACAGATGTAGGAACCGAGTTGGCACTGGGGGCACGTACACGCTCCCTAATGCTTAGAAATGTTGAAAAAGTGCCCTCAAAATGTTTAAACAACTATACCACGTGACGAAGCTATGAGCCAAGACCTAACAAAATCATAGTGCCCTCTACATTTATTCACAAATAAATCAAGTGTTCTTATTCTCTATGCGGTACTACCATACCTGGATCTTCCCTATCCTCTTCTTGCCATAGAGATATATGTTTAACATGCAATTTTGTCGGTTTGGGTGTGGCTGTTAAAATGAGGACGTGACATAAGTGCCCTTCAACTCGTGTCCCCTTACACATTCCACATACTTCCTACGACTCTTGTCGAAAGATTCCCTCTAAAGCTCGAAAATTTCTTATTCTAAACTCTAAGATCTGGGCTCCTTCATTGAATTTGTAGCAAAGATGTTTTGACAAAGGTTATGCAAAATTTGAATCCCATAGCTTCTTTGTTTAAAAAGGAATAAAGGTTTGCCTATAAGCCATTTATTTGTCCATCGTCCGTTATACTTGGCACTCGCCATTAGCATCCTTGCCATTAGGCTGGTTTGGCGTTTGGAAGAATACACGTTTTTAGATATGAAATAAACTCTCTGCAATCAATTTGAATGTTTCTTAAATTTTGCAAAATCCTGCATTAAACTTTTCTGGGAATGTTTCTCAAACTCTTCGCAATTTACAAAGGAAAAGCATCCCGGATGAAGCAAGAATGAGACGAACCGGAATTCAATGTTAAAGTCGATTGCATGAAGTTAAGTTTTATTGTTACAGTGTTGGCAATATGAATTATCTTAGCTGATAAGTTTCCTTCCAGTTTGACAAAAGGCTTTTTTTTAGCAAAAGTTATTTCAAGTAACCTGCCGAAGCTCAATCTTCCTGTGTTTCTGAAATATTTCTCAATCTTGGCCAGGCTAGGGATTCACTAGTTTTTAGTAAGATTTTACTACAGGATTCCTTAGCGTAAACTAAATTCGAATTTGAAACTTTAATATTCCATGATTTTTGTAGCCTATTGCTAACCGCTAATCGCTAAAAAGATAAAATATAGAATTACATGATTTCTCTTACAAGTATGATTTTGTTGCTGATGTTTAGGATAACTATATGGGTGTATTTTAGAAAGATGAAATTTTAACAGCCATTAATGTGAATGATATTTCTATCCAGCTATTCAATATAATATGTTATTTGCATTATAAATTCGCCTCTTTGGTTACAGAAACATCGGTCCATTTTAGATCAATTGATTTATGAAGAAACGATAAACGTTGAAAGAGGCTTGGGACGAGAGTATAGTGACGTAACTGGGGTAGGGGTGAGGAGGAAAGAAGTTAGAGAAGCAAGTGTTAAGATTGAGGACAAGGCTTGCAGTATTGAAGTAGATGTGTGAATCAGTGGAAGTATTTCATGGAATCGACTTATGTTTAGAGAAAGTTTTTTGCGTCATTCTTTGTATATGTTGACTCTCAAAACTCGGAGTCTACATGTTGAGCAAGCCCACCTGCAATTCAATTGTAGATAGCAACAGGTGTTATTAAAATAGTTGATATATAGTATAGCTGTGTGTCTTTTTAGATCTTTTTCATTCTTGTATCCTTTTAAGAGTACAAAGTGACGGTGAAGACAGGACGCGGATTATTTGCAGGCACTGATGCGGTGTTCATCATGACCATAAATGGTTGTAGCAACAGCAAAAACATCTTGGAGATTAACGGATATGGAAGCAAACTAGAGAGAAATAGGTCGGGAGTTCTTTAGATTACCTTGCCTATATTATGATCATTTGCAAACAGTTTACATGCGGATACACTCGAAATTCACAAAGATAGAGTAGCATGATAAGAAAACATCAATGTATGCACCCTGATTTGCAGATTTATTTCCTGCCTCACTTGCATCCTATCATCTTTTCCATAAATAAGGATTCTCATGTCTCAAAGTCAATCTTGATTTGGAAATGTAATAGACTCATACGAGGATCCATCCAGACCTAACTACAAGTGATCCCATAGATACACTTCAGTTTCTGAAGTGGGACAGCTCCTGTGCATCAGTCTCTTGATTTCTCTTCTTAACTTGAGCTTTGTTACCAAGAGTTATTTTGACCTTTTGATGGTCCAAATTCTTTCTTATAGATTTGAGGTGTTTGAAAATATCCATTGTATTTTAATATTTGCTTTTGTTTCTTTGTCAGCGAAGATATTTTTACATTTGAAGGCAGTCGAGACTATTCGAATATTAATCATCTTACCATTAAAAGAATTTCCCTCTTTGGTCCTTTTGATGGCTGGTTTTTGGGTTGGGTAAGTATTTGTATACACTACAATTATCCACTCAAAAATGAGTACATTTCTGTTTGCAATGGGGTTGGCTTTCATATTTCCCAATGTCTGGATGTACCATAAGATGTACTAAGGCCATGTTTGCCATAGACGGCGAATTACTCTTGAGTACTAAATAATCGAAGATGTGGGAAAAATGGGGTTGGGAATTGTTCTAAAAATTAGTAATTGGGGGGGGGCGGTTGGAAAATAGAAAGCATGGACATATCGATGTACAACTTTCATACTTGCTTTCACACACTCTTCATTTATTCAATCAAATTAAGATATAATGTTAATGATTATATGAAATTGAATTTCTCCTCAGAGATTGCTTTCTTCTACTTATAGACCGAGAAAATAGTTCTTTATAATATTATAGACCTGTTTGGTTGGTCTCTATGTAAAAGAAAACAATATTTGAGGAGAAACTCAATTCATTCATGCAGTTTTCGAAATAAATTAATGGGGGGAGTTGGAATAAACATGGGGTGGCTGGAAGAAATTTGTTGGACGATTATTCAGTACTTAGAAGAGGAGGTGTGTAAATTTCAGAACAAACAAATTCTCTACCAAACGAACTATTCCTATGTCTTCTATGATTGATAAAAGTTTTCCCGTTTTTTTTTTGTTCACATACCTCAAACCTTCTTCTGTTTCTGGGATCCTGACGATAATAATTTTGAGCAATATCTGGAATAGCCCTTTGAAGAGTCGAAACAAATTATTCATAAACTGTTGAATAAACTAAATGTTTCACCCGCTATATAGGACCAATTAATTGTCTAGGACTCTCTAGCATAACCTTATAGGGCAAAAGTATTAAACTGCCAAATTCAAATCTGCACTCCAGTGTGAATAAACGCATATGGTCTAAAGCTGGGGTTTAGTCAAGCAAGACAACATACGAAGACAGGAGGTTCTGGCTCTTGCACCCTGAACCATTCATTTAAGTTTGGTGAGGAGAGATTACTAATAGATAAATGGATGACATCTATAATAACATTCAGCAACTGCAAATTTGCTTGTGGCCTATCATTAAATAAACGGGGCACTTCCAGTGGCTACACTAATTATGAATAAGTCCATCATTTAAGTGGAGGGAATTAAAAATCATATCCCTTCATCTTCCCTTGCTTGGTCGTTTTCTGAAGCCCTGCCTTTCCCACCATATGAAGCTTCCTTTTTTCATTTTAGATAAAAATTGAAGTTGCAGGATCAGTTTACTACTCTGTTGTGAACAAGTGGCTGAATGACAATAACTCACACAAGTTTCAACTGCTTTTAGGTAATTTAATGTCACCATGCATTATATATATTATGCTATTCCTTATTAGTTACTAGTAACCAAACTCGAGTATCGCATATTTTTTGGTATTTACCGTCGTTGCTATATACATAAAAATATATATATATATATATATATATATACATATATATATATATATATATATATATATATATATATATATATATATATATATATATATATATATATATATATATGAAAAGTCTGTTGGTACTACAGAACTTCACTATAGCACGAAAAAGCGGAAACATTCTTTTAGCATACTGAAAGCTTTTTTCGTCCGACACTCGTCAGAGTATGAAACGTCGGATAACGACCGAAAGGTGAACCGAAATATATAGCCAGATGCGGGTGCACGTGATATGATGAATAATGCGTCTATTTGGCCCTATGATTGGCCAATTAGCACCTATTCACCATTGTTTACTTGAAGAGTCCAAGTGAAAAAACGAACTCTTTTTGTTTACACAAGACTGGGTTTTGAGTCTTGATGTAAACCGATTCCAAAACACCTAAATGAAAGGACGATCTTGCTTGCCCAATGATCAGAAAATTATCGTCTGTATATGTTTTGGCGCATTCTGGATTTGTTAGAAGATGTTGTCCTATGGCCGACTCACTTTTCATTTTAGAATTAGAGTTTTTACACGTACGAGGCGGCTGTTCTCTTGTTGTAGTGTTTTTCGTCCTGATGCTCGTGGGTACATGTTGTTTTATTCTATCTGCTAACCTCTGCGTAGTGCGCCCTACGTACCGAGCTTCACATCGGCACGAAAATTCGTAAACTACACAACTTTTTTTTGGGTGGTAGGAACGCTATCTTTTTTAGCAGATGGTAGCATGACCCTCGTATTATAAACCGCACGGGGCTTCACAGCATAGAAACAAGATGTAATGGCTTTATTGATTTGGTTTTCAAATTTTGATGAAACATTTCCAATCCAGGGCAATTTCAGGTAAACCGGGCACTTTTCAGGACCAAACCGTTTTTCTGATGAAATGTTGGCTAGTTTTTCCTTGATACAAGAAACAAGGACATCTTCTGGATATCCATTGTCAATTAAAAGTTGTTTTATTGTGTCCAGCTCAGAATCTAACTTAGTTTTAGAGCAAATCATAAGTGCCCTATGAACTAAAGTTTTGATTAGGTTGATCTTTCTAGCTTTTGGGCTGAAGGAATTCCAACGGATGTATTGACCAGTAAACGTTGGCTTCCTGTAAATGCTGGTGAGAAATCCAGTGCCCCCTTTCTCCACCGAAACATCTAGAAAATTCAAGGAGTTGTTTTGCTCCTTCTCTACTGTAAATTTTAGGGCTGGATGTAGTTGGCTGAGGTTTACATGAAAACGATCACATTCCAGCTCCGAACCGAAAATGACAAAAGTATCGTCAACATAACGAAAGTAGACACCTGGTTTTACGGTGTTATTGAAAAGTCTACTTTCATGAAAACCCACGAAAATATTTGCTAGAGCTGGCCCCAAAGGACTACCCATTGCCACTCCATCTAATTGCTTATACATCTGGTTGTTAAAACTAAATTCCACTCCTCGCGTAGCAATTAGCATCAATTCTTTGAAGGCGTCCTCAGGGAATGGAGGGCAATCAAGGTGACCTCGATACAAAGCGTCAGCACAAATCCCTATGGTCTCATCTAATGGCACGTTGGTGAATAGACTGCTGATGTCAAAAGAGCACAGAAATGTTTTGGCAGGTTCAACGTTGTAGTTTTGAATAAAGCTGGCAAATGTAAAAGAATCTTTTACGCAATTCGAGGAGTAGAGTTTTAGGACCGGGGCCAAAACTTCTGATAACCATTTAGCAAGTTCATGTTGAGAGGAGCCAATCATAGATAAAATAGGCCGAAGTGGGATGTCTTCTTTGTGCGTTTTCGGTAAGCCATACATACGTGGGCGCTGTGAGCCTGTGGGTCGAATCCTATCATAAATATCACGAGTCAGGATTGTTTGGTTAACTAAGTCTAAGAGACGTTTTTGTAACTTCTGCTCGGTCTTGGCCGTATTATCATGCTGATCAACACTGCCCATGTTCAAAAACTTGGTTAGCGTTCCTACCACCCAAAAAAGTTGTGTAGTTTACGAATTTTCGTGCCGATGTGAAGCTCGGTACGTAGGGCGCACTACGCAGAGGTTAGCAGATAGAATAAAACAACATGTACCCACGAGCATCAGGACGAAAAACACTACAACAAGAGAACAGCCGCCTCGTACGTGTAAAAACTCTAATTCTAAAATGAAAAGTGAGTCGGCCATAGGACAACATCTTCTAACAAATCCAGAATGCGCCAAAACATATACAGACGATAATTTTCGGATCATTGGGCAAGCAAGATCGTCCTTTCATTTAGGTGTTTTGGAATCGGTTTACATCAAGACTCAAAACCCAGTCTTGTGTAAACAAAAAGAGTTCGTTTTTTCACTTGGACTCTTCAAGTAAACAATGGTGAATAGGTGCTAATTGGCCAATCATAGGGCCAAATAGACGCATTATTCATCATATCACGTGCACCCGCATCTGGCTATATATTTCGGTTCACCTTTCGGTCGTTATCCGACGTTTCATACTCTGACGAGTGTCGGACGAAAAAAGCTTTCAGTATGCTAAAAGAATGTTTCCGCTTTTTCGTGCTATATATATATATATATATATATACAATCAGTAGCTAGCGAGTAACCAGGATTTCTCCTTTTTCGGTGCAAACAGAAAGGTTGATGTAATGCTCAGAAAAACCAGGAGAAAATTAAAATTTGCCACCACCTGGGATCGAACCAGGGTTTCTCGCATTCCGGGCAAGCGTCGTAACCACTAGACCACAGTGGCTTGTTTTAACTCCCCTGGTTTTTAGCACCTTATGGTCACTTTCGGCTTTCGCCTTTATCAAGCAGCTCTAATATATACAATCAGTAGCTAGCGAGTAACCAGGATTTCTCCTTTTTCGGTGCAAACAGAAAGGTTGATGTAATGCTCAGAAAAACCAGGATTTATATATATACTACGCGAGGATGTGGCTCTGATGGTCAAGATGATTTATCTGTTACTGTATTTATTATGTCATTCTACCTCTGTCCTTTTGCTCTGATTTGATTGCGGTCTCCGTTGTATTAGCAGAGTGTCATTACTTGCATTGAATTTCCTTCATCTAACTTCATCTAACTGCATAGTAAAGCACAGTGTACTGTTGGACCTATTACGAAATTCAAACAGCGTTACGGACGGAAATCGATGGTTTGAAGGCCCAGAAAAAATGAAACAAACATTAGTTTAGACTGAGCTTTCTCTCCACTATCCTTCTGGGTTGGAAGTATGGAAAACACAGACTTGTGGATTGTTAGATGTAAAAGGCGAAAATCAGCAGGTCTGTTACGAACGGACATGGTCCAACACATAAATAGCCCCTGTTAAGAGATCTATTTGAATCCACCCAAGAGGAATCCACAGCTATAGCTGAAACTATTATCTTGACATATTCACCTACAATCATTTTGATTTCCACCCATTCAATGGCGAGAATTGGATAGAAGCCGTATTATCTGAGAAATCATACTTGCCTAGGACTCCTAGAAAGAAGGAAATTTTAGTGACCATATTTCCACTTGTGTTCAACTCAGCTATTATATGTCATTTGTAATTTTTTCAGCAGTTTGCACAGAAAAGAGCAGACAGTCTACAGTGATGTACGAATGAGATTTAAATTGTGGGAATGAAAGACGGGAAGAGTCTATTGGAACTCTATGGGAATTCCATAAGTCTACGTGGTATTGTCTTCTGAAAGGAGCTGAAGATCTCTGCGCTTAGCAAACTTAACTTTGGATGGAAGAAATTCCTGTGCAATTGATGTACACGTATTTTGTTTTATAAGAAACAGGTTACAAGACATGGTATGCTCAATTTTTCGAAAGTTAAGAAACAACTCTACCCAAATTGAATAAAGCTAAGAAACTTTTATTATTACGTCAAATGAGAATTTTGAATTTGGTAGGGAGGATAGCAACTATGTATCAGCTGAGAGGCTGTTCCATTATTTAGCACCTCTGTAAGAGAAAGATATATGCCCGTTTGAGTTTTTTTCTGAAAGTGGAGTATTGAGAATTTCTGGAAAGCATTGCTTGCAGGCTGTGTGGAGCAAGGTTTTTGAGAGACTTAATACACCATCGTTTATCATTCTTCGAATTAGCACATTAAATTAGCTTATCTCTGAATGTGAGTGAGCTGTTTACTTTACCTTGGAAGCACGTTTAAAAAATTCATTACCTAAGACCTTTAAGAAACATGTAAATAACATTTGCTAGCAAAATGGCCAGAAAATTTAAGAAACTGCCTACCAGCTCCGGGCCTTAGTTTCTTATAAAGAAAAATCCGTGTATAGGCCTTTTCAAAAGCAATCAAAGATTTGGCTTAATATTATGATGTATACTTAAGCTCAGTCGTTCTCATTAGCAACAAATATTTTACAAACTGTAACCATGATTTCAAATTTTAAGACCAGAACGATGATAAGGAGTGAAATCATCTTATCATTGATATTTAATGCAACATATTTCCAGAGTTGACAAGTCAAGTGGCAAATTCAATTGTGACACATTCAGTTACGACAGTTCCATATTGAAAAAATTTCGACCCATACTCGACCCATACTACGAACTATCCTTGATTTCAAATACCTTAAAGGTAATCCAATACAATAACCAACGCGAATTGAAAATTCCTTGTTAAGTAAAGACACGTTTAATTAGTTCAGTTATATTTAAATTCATCACCACGTACTATATATATCTCGTTAGATAAGCCCTCCTAAATGTTACTCGCACTGGATTTCATAGATGGCGTTCAAAAGAAAGAAATCATTTATATCATCTTAATTTTTTCACAATACACGTTTTTTGAAAGAAATTGGCTTATAAGAAACCTAGTACTAGACAGGCTAAAATTTAAGAAACTTTCAGCGCTATAAAAGGAAAGAGTTGAGAAACTTTAGAAATTTCTGTGCCATCTTTGACAGCTTCGGAAATACATTTTCCCCCAAGGATCTAATAGTGTCAATTACAGTATGTTTTATGTGCTTAAAAGCCAATGAGCCTTGTGGGCCCTACAAAGACAATTTTCTACCTTTTCTTTTTTGTTTTCGCTGTAGTTCTTTTCAGATTAAGAAACTGTTAAGAAATTTTTAGAGCTAAAATTTGGTCAGAAATTAAGAAATTTTAGGACTTGAACCATGAAAATGATGTTATAGTTTTCGAGTATTCTCTTCACCAACATCCTCAAACTCACCTATTTAAGATTCCACATCATCGTCATCAGTATTTTCTTAAGATGGAAACAAACCCTAGAGTTATTAGAGCATTTCAAGAAATGCAGGTCCTGAGTTCTAATTAAATCTAAATGAGACTTAGAAAACTTAATATCATTTTCCTACATATTGAATAGTAAACGTAAAGCTCATAATAAAAGTTGGTCCGTTTTGGTGAGCCACATGGGGAGCCAATTGGACCAAAAGGCCACATAGTGACAGTGTTAAGAGATGTCCTGAGTTCAAATCATAAGCTTTACGTTTGCCATTTTAGTTGAGGTTGCTGTGGTAGATGCTTCTCTTGTTTTGTGTCTCCATGATCCGAACGTTTCAAAAGACTGAATTCCGCAAATCAAAACACAGACTGACAGGAAAGCTGTTAGATAAAATTAGCTATTAGTTGTAGAACTGAGAAGAAAAGAAATTAGTGATGACAAAAAGGTTGAAAACAGTTAACCAGAAGTTATTGCAGATCACGGGCTTAATTGGGGTGGAGGGGGTTAATTCATTAAAGTCTCAAGGTAAAGATACTTAGGGATCTTGCTGCGTTTAAAATCCTGAAAAACCAGCCTGTGTATCCCGAACAACGGTTATCCGAGCGGTATATCGTTCGGAAAAATCTTGTTCATTTTGTGAAAAACCACGAAAAACTGAAGAAGATAGCAAAAATCTCGTACGCTTTTCTATGAGTAGTACATCCATCGCGTTTATCGGCTCTTGTAAAAAGTCATGCGAGATACGCAGATGACATGTAGGGAAGTAAAGATGACTTATGGGACACTGTTAAGCCCAACGCACTCGGCAGATCTTTGTCGTTCAAAGAAGACTTTTGTTTTTGGTCTTTCAAGAACAAAAATTTGCCGTGTGTGGTACCCAAGGACGAAGATTTTTGTCTTTCAAAGACAGTTTTTGAGATTAATCATGTGGAATCTCGAAGGCCGTCTTTAAAAGGTGAGAGTCGTTGGTTTTGGATACCGCACATGGCAGATTTGTATGTCCTTGAAAGACCAAAAACAAAAATCTTCATCTTTGAAAGACAAAAATCTGCCTTATGCGGTGGGTTTTCATTTAACAATTCATTTCTAGGTAAGCCCAAGATTGTTGACAAATTATTTTATTGCAAACGTGCAACTGTTTAACTCACAATAGGAAGCATTACAGCGCCTTGAAGAGAGCTACTTCCTTACACGATAGGGCTAAGGTAACTCGCCATGAAACCTGTTTAAAGTCCAACAACTTTTCAACTTTGATTTATCAGTTATGAGATATAAATCATGGACAAATTATGTTCTGAGCGCCTTTAGAATATTTTGAACAGGGATCTCATTATTCTATGTATCACGCTAACCTTTGCAAGATTAATTCAATTCCAAAGTGCAATCTTGAATATTCCAAATTAAGATTCTCGTATATAGCCATGAAGGTTTGCAATGCCACCCATTTTAAAGATTAGGGAGCTTCCTATTTTGCAACAATATGAAAGTAAATTGCAACTTATTTGGTGAGCAGAAGGCCAATACTAGCATGGCCTCCTGGAAAATCAGTCTTAGCTTATAGAAAATATTCAATACAGAGGTCGCTTTTGTGGTCTAAATTACCAAAAAAATTAAACATTCCAATACTCTTTCCGAATTCAAAAGGAAAATAATACTATGAGAGGGAACCTCTTGCGTCTGCAGTTTGTGGAAATTTTTCGTCTATAATTTAGGGTATTTATAGTTATCTTTCATTCTTTATCTTTCAAAATTGTAAATAATGTTAGGTTTTGTTGGCGCTGATTAACTTCTAGCTATAATTGTACGCAGCCAACTGGAAACAAACAGTTAGTAATATTAATAATTTAGTTACTTCGCCTTATCCTATCGGTAATATTGCGAATATGGTTTAGGATGATAGACCTCTGCCTTTCCTGCATTTGAATTATCTTCTACTTTTGTTGCTGAAGGATATTCGTGTGTGAATGCTTAAAATGAAACAAATAACAGCAGATATAGCTTTGACAGGAACTTCTAGGCATTAAACTGTCAGATTTACCCGAAAAGCGATTTCCTTGTATTAATTCCCTGTTAATACTTTTTGAAAAATTCAGAAATTCTGAGCGTATGAGCCTTATTTGTTTAATTTCTCAGACACTCAGCTCCTGTTCGTAAGTGTTGTTTGTTGGGATGAAGATTCCTTGCAAATCAAAACACTTTATTTAGAACACATGCTATACCAAGCTAACGTTAAATAATATTCATGACTGTTTTTTGTGTATTCCATTCGTAGATGATTAGTATCCTGGTGGTGATTAAAAAATCCTACTTTAAATGGTGACGATGCTGAGAAATCCTATGCTAGGTTTTCTTCATTGTAAAAAGCAAGCAAAATGTAACCGGTTTCCAACCACTGACAAGTGTTTCCAACAACCAGTGCCAACAACCAACAACATAGGTATGACGTTTCAGCCTCATACTCATAGAGAGGCTAGAAGCCTGTTGTAGAAATGTGAACAATGCAATAGTAACTTTCCTGAAAATGCTACTAAAAATCTCTTGAGCGCCAGTCGTCGTTTGAAATAACATATAGCTGCCAATGTAAGCGAAGAGCGCTAGAGCACACTCGGATTGGACATATTCAACAATAACTTTTACGCGGAATGGTTTAGGCTGATCCACACATCCTGTTTCCTTCACTTTCAGTCGTCAGCTCGATGATGGCGAAGATCCTGAAGTGTAGTGTTCTTTTTCTAAGCCTTTTGCCAGTGGTTCTTCCTTGCATTTATGCAAGTGAACTATTTACCTTTGATAGATCCAAGGAGAAAGATGATGAAATTGCAAAGTCAGTGGAAGATGGCACTGACCGGGTGAAAAATACGGCAACACATGATGGGAAATCATCTTTGGAATCACAGAAGGCAAGATTCTTGCAATTCTCTGTTACATATTTAACTCAACTGCCGGTGATTATAATGTCTAAATAGTGTTGACGAGTTGTCAACCTAGTATTATTACACGCTTCCCCAGTTATTAGTTAATTTTGTGAAAACTGACAGTGACATTTCATAATGGGGACTTGACAGTAGCAATTTTTAGGGGGGGGGCTAGGGGGGAATGCCGGTCAGTATCTTGGCATATAGTGGGGTGATTCTAGGAATTAGAATAGTTTGATAAATTTACCATTGATGCCCCCTGAAGGTGTACAATAATCTTCCATTGGAACTCAGTAGCCATATGTCCATGTCTTTTGTGAATAGCTTAATGCATCTTATGTCAGTTGCCACATGGGCACCTCAAGCACAATAAGTTTATCTGTTTAATGCTGTCTGATCCCCATTATTATCAAAATCTTATGGATCCTAATAGCAATTGACATGCTTCTTTTGGTTTACTAAACTGCACAGTAAATATGTGATATAAGACATTAGTATGGTAAGGATGTATGCTGATATCACTGTACATGATATATGTAGACATGTATTGTCAGAGACATATGCTCTAAGAAGGCACATTTTATATCGTCTTTCTGTGTGTTAAAATGTTTAGTCTTGGTGCAGAATAAAATCATCACTTTAGACAAATATCTATTATAAATTGTTTTCGCCTCTGTGGGCTTGACACATCTTAGCTAATCTGAATATTAATTTCTTGCTCTGATATAGGAATGGATAAAGGAATGGAAGAGAAAGCATCCACAAAGTCAATGGGATATTGGATTTATTCATGCCTTTGCAGCATCTATATCAGTTATAATTGTATCAGAGCTTGGAGATAAGACATTCTTCATAGCTGCCATTATGGCAATGAGACACCCAAGAACAATTGTATTCATTGGTGCCATTGGTGCATTAGCATTAATGACTGTTTTAGCTGCATTTCTAGGCTATGCTACAACAGTTATTCCTAGAAAATATACATTTTATATTTCTACTGCATTATTTGCATTTTTTGGCTTGAAAATGTTGAAAGAAGGATATGATATGGATCCAAATCAAGCTCAAGAGGAGTATGAAGAAGTTTCTGTGGAACTTAAGAAAAAGGAGGAAGAGGTAAAAAATCACATTTCATATTGTTTGTTCTTTTATTTATTATATATGTGAATAAGTCATAATAGTTTCAAATTGGCTGATTCAGCCTGGAGAGTCATGGGAAAAGTATCAAAATTTAAGCAGGCCAGGGAAAGTCAGGTAGAATCAGGGAAAGTCAGGGGATTTGTTTCTGAAAAGCTGAAAGGTCAAGCAAAGTCAGGGAAAAGTTTTGAACATTTTCTGCAACAAGTGCTTATAAGCTCTATTTCTATGACAAATTAATTTAGGCCACCAAAATTGATGTCCTACATACTTATTAATGTCTTTCTTCACTTTGCTCATAATCTGTGATATGTCTAAAATCAATACAATTCTTCGTTGTTCTGGCACTTTTTAAGACTGTTAAAATTATTTATTTTGTTTGGTACCTACTCATGAGGGTCAGGAAAAATAAGGTCTTTTTGCACCTGGTTCAGGGAAAAGTATCATCTTCACCCAAAAAAGTCAGGGAAAGTCAGGGAATTGTTTTCTTAGAAATGTGTATGAACCCTGTGATTCTATTCCTCAGCATTTCATATCTTATTTTTGTAAGGTGAATCTAAATTTTTCCATGTTGTAGTATATTGTTTAGATCTTGAATCCAATGTTCTTGCTCCTTCATGCCATTGGAAATTTCATCTAGTTTGTGGTTGAAGAAGTGTAGAACAGTGTGTAAGTTATTTGTTTTCACTTTTTAGTTAGACAAACAGAAGTCAACATCAATTCAAGATTTAGAAACAGGAATTATTCGTGATATCTCTCCTGAAAAGCCTTGGTATTATAGTATATTCTCACCAATTCTTATGCAGTCATTTACAATGACATTTCTTGCTGAATGGGGTGATAGGTCACAACTGAGTACAATAATTTTGGCTGCAAGAGATGTAAGTTTTTTCTATTGATTATTCTTTTAAATTTTCTATTTTTTCTTAAATTATTGATTTTATCCAGTAGCAGCTTTGAGAGAACATAATTTTTTTGTATATTTTCATGATCAGGCTGACAACAGAAAGATTTTCTAAGCCAATCCAGAACATTTCACAAATACAAGAGTTCCTCTTTCTCATTATATATGATTTGATGACATAATTGTTTATTTAAAAGTATGAATGCAGTATTTGACACAGTTGAGAAGCCAAGTCCATTTACAAAAGACTTATTTAATACAAAATAAACAGATCTTTTTTCTATACACCTGTTAGTACAACATCAATAACAATTAAACATCATCTACAACACATTGTCTATGTCAAACCCAGTGGCCATTATATATAAGGGGATGTTCATACTAAGAGCAAATTGGTGAAGAAAGTAGATAATATTATTTGTTGCTCCAAATTGCTCCTGCTTCACTTCATCTCATAAAACAAATCACAAACAGATCTCTTAAAAGATGAGGCATATCTGTCTCTAATTATCAGTAGGTCTTCAAATGCAATTTGTTGCTTGACTAGGGGGTAGTTTGTTATAATTCAAGTTTGTGTAATAGGTTATGTATGAGTTTATGATGGGATAACTTGAATTGTACCAAGCTAGGTCATCACTCCTGCCCTTTTTTGTCAACTTGGAAATTGGTTGTTCTCTTAGATTGGGGTTCATTCATTATTTGTTCCTAAGTGCCTTACAACCAGTAGATTACAGGTAGCTCTTTGTTCAATGTGCATGCAGGCAGATAAAACTCACAACTTGAATCCAGGGTGCTAAACTGTACTATACTCATGGAATAGACACCTATGAAGAGTTTCAGTGAGCTAAATGTTCATACACGTTGGCAATGAGCATCCACATATTCTTGTTATAAGAATCGTATTAATTCATAACCTGATTCGATTCTACGGCCTGATATAGCAGAGCAGGCATGATGTCACTAAGGAAATAGGAGGGCAGTAGCCCCCATTCACATGCTGAATTGCAAGAATAATTTAAGAATAGTACAAAGCTTAAGACTTAGGTTTATTGTTCATTTGAATTCTTTTTATAAAACAAAGAAATATGGGTTTCATTTAACTGGTATTAGGCTATGATGCAACTTAGCACATCTTTTGGGAGTCTATTGCACATTTGTTTTATTAAACGAATATAGTCCGAACGAATACTACTGCTCAGAAATGGCGGAGATTTAAGAATTATTTGATAATAACCTTAG
The DNA here is from genome assembly GCA_964019165.1 of Mastigias papua. NCBI lineage: Eukaryota > Metazoa > Cnidaria > Scyphozoa > Rhizostomeae > Mastigiidae > Mastigias > Mastigias papua. The sequence goes on along the minus strand of OZ025267.1, from coordinate 14,890,434 downwards.
CCTCAAAATCGACAAATTTGAAGAATATTAACGCTCAGTGAAAATAGGCTATTTTATAAAAAGTATGTATACTTTCTGTTTAAAACCTAGTTGCAAAAAATTTCTCTTGCATCATACCTGACCATGGTGGATTGAATCAGCTCTGACCCAATCTGTTACAAATTAGTATTTTAGTTATTAGTTATGGAGGGTGGCGCCATCAATCTTGCTGGTCACCCCAGCCAGAATGAGCCAGGATGCTAATGTTCCTCTCTGCTACTAATGTTCATGCATTTTAGGAGTATAGCTAGGCAGTGGCAGTAGTTTTTGTTGCACTTTTGTTGTACTGTTTGGAAAATGTAAACTTGTAGGCTTTATGGAAGGCCTGCTATGGTGTTTGATTTGATTTCATTTTATTCTCCTTTGTTGTGCCATTAAATTTCTTTAATAGTATTCTCTAATATTTAGCCTCTTTTACTTATAGTTTGAAAGCTACAGATATTTAGGTTATGTGTCTTTCTGTTTTTTCATTTGATTCATATAGCTGTGTTTTTTTTGTAAATGCTTAAGCTTACTGAATGTTTGTTGTATATAGACATTTGTTGGTGTGCGTTGTCTTGTTTTTAGTTTAAAAGTATTTCAACCATTGTTGTCTTATGAATTCAACAGTTCTGTTGTGTTGCTTTAATTCTTGTGTTTTGTCTTCATCTTTCTGATCAATTTGATACTTTTTCCTAGTTTTCACATTGTGAAATTGGTTTTCATACGCAGTCTTTGGTTGTCTTATACTTAATGTTATATCAGTTTCTTCCCGAAATCTATAGCCAACAATAGTGATTCATTTGCATAATGTTATTGAGTAGTACTACATCGATGAATGTGTTATTTCAATACCTGTGTTTAAATCTTTTAGGACCCATTTGGTGTAACTGTTGGTGGTGTGATTGGTCATGCAATTTGCACTGGCCTTGCTGTATTGGGTGGTAGATTAATTGCACAGAGAATATCAGTTAGGACTGGTAAGATCTCACAATAAGATTTTCTTCAGTTTTGAAGTTTTTCTAGTGGTCAGTGACATTTGAAATCTTCATCTATAGGCATCATTAGGAGATTTTGAGAGGATATGTTGACTAAAGTGATATGAAAGACAAAACCTCTGCGGTTCTCTCAATTCTGTATCTCTTTGACAACTTGACTGATGTTCACTCTATGAAGGTTTCTGTAGCTCGGGTTTTTTGCAGCTTTATTCGATTTCCCACTCATTTCGTCTGTTATGAGATGGTAGCTGAGTCCATTGTTTCTTTCTTCCTAGCCATTCAACGAGATTTTGTTATTTCTAGGTTGTCGGGGGTCACTTAATTATAACGTAGGATGGAAGTAGTAAAAGTGTAAGATAATAGAATTAGAACTCATAATTTATGAGAATTTGATGGAGAAACGCAACAGTCACGTTTGCTTGCCTGTGGTAATCATAGGTCGGAATGCCCAGAATCTGGAAGTATACAGTATCGAACTAAATCTGGAAGACACTTACAAGGGCGAGTAGAGTACTTGATTGAGGTGAAAAAGGGAATAAAGAGTATGTTAGTAGAAGTGAGAAAATTTATATTGCAGTTGTCTCTAACTTTAAACGTTCGTAGTTACGTTGACAACTGTACACTTATAGTATGCTTGAGAATCTTTGAATCTTTACGGTACTTTGTGAATAAGGATCAGCATATATCCACTTTAGGATAATATGTTGATGCTGTCCTTAGTAGTCGTAGCTTTGTCATAAGATTTATGAATAAGACGACGACAGAAAGAGATATCTTTACGTTTAGTATTTCATGACAATAGACGTTACAGTGTAGGAACATGATTGCAATGATAAGTGGTGGAAAAAAGTCTAAATTGTGACGTAAACGGCGATTTGATTTGATGATTTGAGTGTTTCAACTCTCGCTAGAGTTATCAGCACTGTTAAAAAACATCTGTCAGAAAAGCCATCGCATTTTTTTGATATTGCTAATGATGACTGTAGCGAGAGTTAAAACGTTCAAGTTTTTAAATCGTAGATGCGTTTTAGTTACCATTTAGAATAGTATTTTTTTTCCACCACTTATCCTCTTCAACGTTCTTCTGTTTATGTCTTAGCTACGCTGTACTGTCTTTTGTCATGAAATACCGAAATCGAGATGTCTCTTTTTATCCTCACCTTAATCATAAATATGTTCATGGTGGCTCTACGTCCCCAATAAGTTTTTTAATTTTAATATACGTTTTTGCATATAAGAGGCATTGCTGCAAATAAGTGCAAGTTGGTGGATTCCCTAATTAATAATCAATTATCGATAAATCTTTTGGTTTTAAAAATATTTGTATTTTTTGATTTTAGTGACCCTCATTGGTGGAGTTGTCTTCATCTTATTTGCGTTATCGGCATTCTTCTTTGATCCAAACAAAAACATTGGTTGATTGCCATTGATAGTGGAGAATACACAGCAGACTTTGATTTAGAAAAAATTTAGTGAGATTTTCATTGAACTGGTATGTCTCCTCTTGTGTAGGTTGTGTCGTTATATTTTTGAGGATGCCTTTTATCTTTTTAATTAAAATTCACTTGTAAAGTACCTCATCTGATCAGTGAGAACTTTTCTCCTTGTCACCATGTCTGTACCTTGTATTCATAATACTTTTTTTAAACTTGATCTGTTTTTAGTAAAAGTGCTACAGTTGCAACGATACAATGATACACCTCGCTAATAACAGGCATTTTATAATTGGCCTGTCTGTATAAAGAAGTTAGCTATAATAATCGTAAGTCAAAAAGAAACAAAAAAGTTAGAGATACGTACATACCAAGAAATATATAAACATATAGTTCTAAAATTCCACAAGTTCCGGATTCGTTCATGGTTTTATTCCTGCAGTAGTAGCTGCGCCGAACGGAACCATTGATGATTTTTTAGAATAATAATAATAATATAAAGTCTGCATCTGCACAACATGAGCACACCGATCATTCTCAATTTAGGTATGATGGGAAAGGTTAAAGGAATTACTCTACAGCTGCAAGTTTTAAGGCTAATTAACTAGAAATATATAGTTAATTGTCCAAGTTATAAAGTTTTGTCCATGTGTAAAAGGAAAGAATTTGAAATGTCACCAGCTCTAGACTGAGCCATGCACTATCTCTCTTACAAAATAGGAAGTATGCACAGCTGAAAGATGGTTATGATTTTATTTTCTAAGTAGCTAGCTAAGCTGCTTGCTAGTTGACAAATGTTCCTACAAGCTCATTAATGCTTTCTGATCATTGATCCCAATTGCTCATTTTTTCCATCGATAGATATATGTACTCAACACACAGGTAGGAAAATGCAATCTCATTCGAAAGGTTTCCATAGCGACTCTTTTTATGAACTTCCTTTTCGAAAGATGAATCCCTGCAGACCACTGTGTTGCTGAATACAGCCAAGGAAAGTCTTGGAGCTCTATGGAGGCGTATTGCCACTGGAACTTCAAGAAAAGACCAATTAGTTTTTTGGTGTGAAACGAACTCATAATAGTAATAATAACACTATTTACGCAGGATTACGTCTGCAACACACTAAGTGCTCTTGTCAATGTGGGTACTGCATCTAACAACTACCATACATTACAATAAATGTTATGACAAATAATTATCGTTATTAAGCAACACTGATTCACGTTTAAATGCAATAATTTGAGTTGCTTTCAAAATTAACATATTTTTGCTTGAGCGCTTTATTCTGGTATCGAATCATTTAAATCAAGAATGAAGGCTGATTTGTGTAGTCAAAGTAAACTGGAAGTATTTGAGACAACTAAATTGTTTTCCCATTGATTAAAGGATCCTGGCTGCGTCAGTGGATACAAAATTTTGAAAATATGTTCACTTCCACAATGTTTTTAATGAGTTCAAACATCCACTGATTTTAGTGTAATAAACCCTAAACTTCCCATGGGTTTTCGGTTGTTTTTTTTCTAACATTATTCAATGATTTAAACTAAAAGTGAGGCGCATAACGATCTGGCTTAGGGCATGCCTGACCCATCATTTAATTTGTACAACCATATTAAAAGCTAATGATACATTCTATCGGACTGAAACAAAAGGATTTGAATTACCAAACAAAATAATGTTTTGATTTATCTGCTTTTTTCACGTTTAACAATATCCATTTTTTTCAACTACTAATGTCAGGAACATGTTTCTTTTGCAAGTTTTGTTTTCTTTCTACTTCCTAAATCAATTATTTCTTGGTTGCATGGGGAGTTTCCCATACATTAACTCACTTAAAGTTAATTTTTGTTACATTATTTAACTACTTTATCTTTCTTAAAGAAGCAACATATGATACATGGTTCATAATGTATGGTACCCACATGGCCTAGCTTTATAAAGTGAGGCTTGCACCAGAGACATGCCTAACCAAATCCTGGACCTATTGAACATTGTCTAACCAGGTCATAGTATAATTTTCAGCCCTTAAGCCCTGTCTACACATGTATCTGTGATTTTGATCCTAATCATGAAATCAAAGTGGCCACACCCTCCTCTAAAGATGTTTTTTGGATGGTCCTGTGCAATATAACAGCCATATTTGGGCTTAGAGAGAAGCTATAGAGCCTGGCGCAATTCAGAAAAACTAACAAATAAGAGGCAGAATAAATATGTAAATGTTTAATGAATATCAGAATTTTGCATCATAAATTAATAATTCTATGATTGAAAATTATAGTCTATTTTCTATGGAGATAATGCTAGAGATGATACACACAGAAGATACGCAGGAAATATACCCCACGTCACTCAAACACCTGAATGAAGAAGCATGTTAATTACTCCCTAGGGAAAGGTACATACCACCCCCTAGCATACTTTCCTTTTTAACTTACATAAATTTATTTAAATTATGCTAGTCTATCTTGTTCTCTAAGGTAAGCATCAACAGCTCGCCATAATGCAGATATGTTACCAGCACCAAATCCTGTTGCACCATGACGTTGTATTAGTTCAAAGAAGAATGTTTCCTTGTTGAAAATTGGCTTTGTGAAAATTTGCAAGAGATACCTATAAGGAATGTTTTTCAAAGGTCAATAAAGAGACTATCAAACAATAGATCTGAAACATAAATACTAAGACAATCTAGGTGGTTCATCAAAGAGACCATATATCATATTTACTCTAATATTCCTGCTGCTGGATTGCCTTGAGCTAGTTTGAGGATACCATTTCAGCAACAAAGCTATTAAAAATGATTGTGGCAAGTCAAAGTAGAAAACATACAATTTGAAGCAGGTTCAAAATGACAAAATGTTTCAACAAAATAACAAAGCCAAAGCATTACATCAAGAGTGTCAGGTTTAGTAAGTGTGATAATGCCCAATGACATGATGCTAAGCATGAAGATTTGAACATTTATGCCAGTGAATAAATTACTTTGAACATAATGTATACAGCAATTCCATGTATGGGATTACTGGGGAGATGGGATTATTCTTTCAATCTATGAAACAAAAGTGGGAATAAAAGAGAAGTGGGAATATTAGAGTAAATATGGTAAATGAAATATGACCATGAACAAAGTACTGAAGATTAAAGGCTAGGATTCACACTATGAACTAACTTTAATTTTCCTGTCTCTCCCTCTGTGTCTTCAGTATCAAGAAGAACTCCATAATATTCTAATAGCTGCCTAAGGCCATTTTCACTTATTTGATTGAGTTTGTCATCTATCTAAAAGAACACCAGAAAAAGCTGCATAAGACACACAGATCAATGAATTCAACATCAAGCTTGTAAATGCAAACATTTGTTGCATTAATGTCATAAACATTACAGGGGTATGCTTGGTTCATAAGGGGGTCATCAGTTTCACCAAAGGAGATGTCATCATAAAGGGTTTTAACTAATAAGTACAATAAATTTATATTAAATGTGCTTAGAATTTATTTCTATCGTGTAACTTGGAATAGAAGATGGAGAAGAGGGATAAGTATGGCTCAGAAAATAGTTGGTGTTTAGAAAACATTTAGCTATCAGATTCTGCAGGCAATGTTTCTTCAAAACAGAAAGATCAGTTATACTAGCTGTATATATAGTGCAATGCCAAATCAGTGATGAAGTTCAGGCAAATGTGCAAGGAGCTTTACATTGAAAGTTGATGAGATTGCAAACAAACATAACCTAGCTAATGTTACACAATTCACCCAAATATATAACATATTTACAAACAGAGAAAATTTAAATATCTATCCTGATAATGATCATAGTGAGAAATATGACTGGGCATTTTCAAGATATGACTAAGATATCACATTTTCTAAAGAAGGAATTAAATTTAGTTTCCATGTCTTACCTCATTATAATAATGCTGTGGTGGTCTTATAAAGCTGATCTTATTGGAAGACCATTCTTCAACTGATGAAAATATATTGTCTGACAACAATCCAATATGCTGAACTCCTGGTCCACCATTTTCTTTTATGAAAGTATCTACTTGATTTGGGCCTGCAATAAAGAACTACATTACATACAGCAATTGGCAAAAAATATGGAACAAACAAGTGGAAACTGGTTTTCAGATATCATTTAAAGTCCAGCAGAATCTAAGTGAAGGATTGCATAAATCTTATGCTATGTCCTACAGGTTCCTTACAAAAGTTTACGAAGCTAAAAATTGTAAGGAAGAGATGTACTGACACAACTTAAGCCGGTATGCAGCAAGTATAGTTATCACCCTAACCAAGCTCTGTTGGCAAAAAAGCAAAATTTTTAAAACTTTCAAGGTCATTGTGTTTAAGATACATGGCATTCTCTATATGACAAAATACCAATTTTATCTTTTCCATCTGGAGAAAGCATGGTGTAAGCAGAAGCTAAAGCATTAACATAGAGATGGAAGTTGGCAGTGATTAGAATACTCCTAACACTTTTGAAAGGTACAATACGAGTGTGAATTTGATGGTAAATAAAAGTACAAATGGATACATTCAAAATTCTGCTAATAGGTAGCTCTAAGTGACAGAATTACTTGGTTCCCAGTGAAATGACTTCCAATTCTGCTACCAATACAACTAAAATTAACCATATTTATTCCTTGAAACCTCATGATAATACAATATATATTAAGGCAGTGCATAATGTGCAAGTCTACAATATAATTGTTGATAATTAAAAACATTTGATTCAAAGCCAACAATGACTTCTAGAAGGTAAATGCATTAACTAAGAAGACTAATAATAATCACAAGAATAAGATTTGATGTCAGATAAGCTAATACTTTGCTAAACTCTAAAAAAACTCGAAACTTATTAGACATGTGTTTATTACCTTGGCCTAACAGGGATTCTGCAAACACAACTTTCACATCTTCATTGTCAATATTACTGTGAGGTATTATTTTCAAGCTTTGCTCAGAACAAAAATGATACTGCATTGCTGTTAATTTGAGACCTAACTTCTCTCCTGAACTGTTCAGTGTCTCAACTTTGAATCCATCACTTTCCTCGTTATCATTTACTTTACATCTCGTCATAAGCAAATACTTCGAGTACCACTCCATGAGATCAAATGATGTGCCGGTATCCACAGCATATGTGATATGATCCAATGACAGCGAATTATTACTGCGTCTACAAAATCCATTTTCCCCAACAATAACTTTATCTTCGGATGAAACGTTACAACCGCACTTTGGATTGCTTGTCACTGTGTCAATCAAGCTAAAATTTGGCAAAAATGGGCCATTGTAGTTAGATTTATTAAGTACAGTATGACGTAAACGCCCAACTGGGGACTTCACAAGTGCTGCTTCTATCCTAAAATTATACTTTTTATCGCAACGGTTGCCTTGGGATGTAAAACAATGTTTACATCCGTCATCCGATAATGTTGTGATGTCTACTGTCATGAATTCACGGGGTATATTTTTGCAAATCTCTGCTACATTGTCAACTTCCAGCGCCACATTCTGGACGTAATCACAAATCGCATCAGAATCTTCGTGGAGAACAAAGTAAATTGGGTCCCTCTTCAGGACAAGTTTTTCCTTGCCATCATTTAGGCCGTCTTTCCATTTGCCATACACAGCAAAGCCAAAATTAGCACAAAATTTATGCACTTGAAGCTTTATATCTCGGCATAGAATCTCTATATGATGCACTCTCATGCCTATGCAAACTCAAAAACTTTAATTGAAGCGTCTAACTGCAAAGTAGCTATAAACCTATTGTAAAATTATGTAATAATAAGCAGATCTCATGGCATTAGGCCGCTAGATGTAAGTCAAAATGAGGCGAACAAGTAATGGCCACTCAAAACTGGGCACTTTCGGACAGTTCAAGTAATGGCCACTTTTGTAAGTGTTTTAAATGATGCTAATGTCAGTTCGGAATGATGATTGCCTAGAAACAGGGATGCAGGCTGCCGGTGGGGGGGGGGGTAGAGAAAGCAAAACCCCAAATAATTAGCTGAGGCTGTTCTTGGAAATGCTCTAACTGCTTGCTGAGCACTTTTTTGAAAAATACTTGATATATGCCATCGTTAAACGGCTACCGAAGTGCTTTATATACTGTCCTTCACAACCAGTTAAGCTGCGTACGGGTCTGCTGGAAAGCAAGCTGCAATGGGACTAGCCTTGAGAGGTCTAGTTAAGTGCACCCCCGCCACGAAAGTATCCGGACAGTTTCGAATTCTGGTACGAATTCTTTGTGAGAAAAAATATGCTTAAAAAATTTCAAAAGCAATTGTCATTAAATCTTCTTTATGAATTGTCCCAAACTCTTCTTGAAGTTTTTGCAGCCTTTCCACGAACTTATTAGTCAGAAAGCTTGACTTTATCAACATGTACTCACAAAGAAACAAAAATTTCTTGAATTTGTAACTCAACTCCAAACCCACAAGGTGTTTGAATATTTTTGAATAAATTAGTGCTATCGCCTACTAAAATTCAAGTAAAGCGATGATCAGTGAAATTAGAAGTTGTAAAATACTCTGTAAAATATGCGTAACTGATAGGATCAGATGAAACATGATAATTTTCTCGTGGAAAATAGAATAATTTCCCTGATCTTCCCTGATTGTTCGAAAAATCTCTTTTCCCCTGATATTCCCCGATCGAACATAAAGTTCCCTGATTTCCCTGAAGTAAACTCTGCATTAATGTTGTCTGACATCATGAACGAGATATCTTGCCACGACTGTTGCCAACTGTTGTCATCTGTTCCAGATGAATAAATTCTTTCAAATTAGTATCCATATTATCTTGTACCGTAATGCTTCGATTAAACGCCCGGGGCGTTTATTAACTTTTTTGATATTTTAGGGGGCGTCTACTCGAAGGGGGCGTTTAAAAGAGGGAAGCGTTTATTGAATTTTTCTACCTTTTCCTTCCTAGGCAATATATATATTTTTTATATGTATGTATATATACATATATATGTATATATATGTATGTTTACAAAAGCATCTAAATCTAGTTTGAGTTTCCTCGTTGATGTTAAAAGGAGGAGCAGCTTCGGTTACATCTTCTTCCATTACTTTGAATGGGTTTTCATGAAAGCTTCCCTTGTTAAGGCAGGTCACTCCTCGAAAAGTCAAAATACAATAATTTCAATCAAAAGTGCACTAAATATGACTAACTATATGTATTTTTGGCTGCTGATTCCAGATTTACTAGTAAAATTTTGATATGGACATTGGTTACCATGGTAACCAAGGGTTTCCTGGGTTTTACCCAGCGTCAGTGTGGAGTACCCCATTTTACTAGTGATGTCAATATACAGCCATGCTATATATCAAATTGATCCTTGACACCTTCTCTGTGCACAAAGCTAAGTTAAAGTCAAATATTCTGTATCAAACAAATTTTATGCAATGCAGCAACTAACAGAAACAATTGTCCGATACTAATTACTCTTTGTAAGCCTTGATGCTAAATATACCTATCTACATGAGAAAATGATGGCTGTTTGTGCACTCAGTAGATTATAAGCTTCAAAATGGTGTATAGGAGTAGGAGGTTTTGTAAATGTGGAAGAAATGGGGTACTCCATAAATGCGGCGACAGCATTAAAAATCAAAACTTGAGAAAACAAGCTTTAAAATTTGTGGTTGATAAGAGTATAGCTAAACTTGTTTAAAAGTGAGTTTGTATGTGTTCTGCACAAAGTCAATGGCAAAAGTTGCACTTATAATTCTGTTCAGGCATTTTGGTCCTTTTTGTTGCTTACAATTCTTGAAAAACTATTCGTTGAATGCTCCAGCACCATATGTTTCTCCCTCTGATGTTTTTGCTTTTTGGTCCTGTGATGAGTTCGTATACCTCAACTGCCTTCTCCTTTTTCTGGAAGCCTGAGAATTTGCTATTTCAGCTTTAGAAATCCTTTTAAAGCTCTTTTTCCTCATTCCTTCCTTTAAAAATTCGCCAGGTATGATACCCAATACATTACATAACACTTCTTTAAAAGTTGCACCCATCGAAAATTGACACAAAGACAACAGCACTGCAGTTTCAATAGTTCTTCGTCCTGCAAAGTTAATCTTAGGGCACAACCTCCAAATTAGACTATGAAGGCTCTCATTTGGGTTTTGAGTTCCTCTTCTTGAGCATCTTTTCAGCAGACCCTCTTCAGATAGTCTCTGAAAAATTGGAACCATCTGTTTGCCGATGTCAGTTGGCACAGTTTCATGATCCTTGTGAGAACCTGGCTCAACAGACTTTGATAGTGCCCTCTGCCAAAAACACCAGGAACTTGGTCCTGTTGGGCAATGTTGATGCTTGGGATTCTCATCTGTTGAGGAAAGGTGAAACAAGATAGCAAATATCCTCCTCTTCAACAAACCTATATCATTGGCATGATCTTTAATGGCACGGCCATAATAGTTTTGGATTTTTAATATTTTAGCATTTGTTAATTTCCCTTTGCCACTAATTGAAGAACCTTGTAACTTGGCCTCTGCAGACAGTTTTCTGAGAGCAGTACCCATACGCTTAGAGATGTGATTAACACAATCCTCCTTGGTAACCTGAACATCTCCATAAACCTTTGAGTTACAGATAGCATCAAAAGATTTGCTATCACCATCACACAGCATACTGGTGTAGCGAATTTTGTGATCTTCAACAGACCTTTTCCAGATGCGCAAGGCACACTCAACCTCCATAGCATTGGCAGTACCATTGAAGTTCTTTGGGCAATCTGGGCTATGCTTTCTTTTCCATTGATCATAATCAGCTTGAGGTAGAGAGTTTTTATCTGTGGTCTGACATTTTATACAAAAGTTTGACAAAACCTCATAATCAATAGGCAAGCCAGTCAATAAGTCTATAATACAGGCCATGCCATTGTGTGATGAATGGCCTCTTCTTTGCCAGGAACCATCAAAGGATACCCCAATATTGAGAATGCCATCCTCATCTGGAACAACCCCAACTGCTCTGTATGCTTCTGTGATGGCTCCCTTGGATTTCACTACAATGTCCTTGAAAGTAACAGCACTGGCTTCAGCAATTTTTTGCTGATTCTTACTGTAAAGGTTGTAGCTAATGTCATATGGCATATTCATGGTGCTGCACCATTCTTTGATTGCAGAATAGCCACATCCCATTCCACGAAAAGCAAGTGTTGCCAAGGTGTTGATCTCAAAGGAGACTCTAGTGGAATCAGAATCCCCCAATCTCGTGCATACAAACTGTTCATGCTTATACTCCTCACAAGTGGGACAAATCACATGGCATTTAGCAGCAAAACCTAGTGTACTCTGTCGCAAGATATCAAATTTCAGCCCACTTTGTTTACAATGAGGACAGAGCAAATTTCCAATGAGACTTTGCATTGAACTTAGCTGTACAAAAAAGTAGCACTCTGATTCTGATGCAGACGCGTGACTTTGACTTTCCAAGAGAGTCTCAGCAGTAAAACCGAATACTTCCAGCTCTTTGCCGATGAAGATTTGGATGACGTTTGGCCTAGATAATCATCGACTTCAACATCGGTTGAATCAACTGCAACTTTTCTGTTTCTTCGTGCCAGATTAGGATTTTTGCGACGACCAACATATTTCCTTGATGTTCGAAATTTTCTTTTGAGCATCTCGCCTCTCGTAACGTCGCAAATACGTAAATTATAACAATATTTGATGATGTTCTCCGTTGAATCTTCAGCACGATAAGTTTCTTACTCAAAAACAATATGAAGCATAACAAGCTGATTAGCCAATCAGAATCACGCTAGAAAAGCGAGAGCCAATCATATTCAAACTAGATAATGCGTTGGCATAGCAACGCGGAAAACAATATAATTATGACGCTCAATCTATTGTTCTGGTGGCTTCAAAAACAGCCTCATTTCAAACAAGGGCAGCACATGGTGACCAAACAAGCTTCTGGAGCAGATAGAGGCCATTTCGAGCTTTCGAATGATATCAAACCATTGAACTGTATCAAACAGTCTTAGAAATAAGTAGGTTACAGCAGTTCATCAAATGGAACTTTTGTGCTTTGAATCTGCTCATTTTCTTCAACGATTCTCCTACTAACCCTCAGTTCTTGGCAATTTTCTAGCATTCACCCTAACTTTTTCAGTATTTTGAAACTGGTATATTAAAGAAGGATAACATAGGGTGTCATATCACGCATAAGTCGAAAATCAAAAATTTGGCCAAAAATCTCAAATTTTCGAGGAGTGACCTACCTTAAGATATTGCATTTGTGCTTGCAGCAAAGCTCTTCCATTAGAACACTTGTTGCCTTCTTAGCAGGGAATCATCTCATCTTTGCTACTATCACCTGGTAGTGATATAGGGGCGTCTATTCGAATGGGGCGTTTAATAGAAGGGGGCGTTTATTGAAAAAGAAACTTAAAATAGAGGGCGTTTATTCGAGGGGGCGTTAAAAAGAAGGGAGGCGTTTGATCGAAGCATTACGGTATACAAAATCTAAGTAAATAAGGGACCCTATTACAGGGCCTATTACGACCGATAGTGAGAGCGTTTGCAACAAGGCTATAACCTAACAACCTTTTAGCGGCATTCACTGCCTTGTTGAGACTCTAAAAAATCTTGGCTTTCCCTAAATAATTGACAGTTTATTGTAACTTTTTAATGAGAAAATATGAAACAGGAAAAGCGGTACAAATAGTTAGAGCACATTCTGAAATTAGACAACTTCAATAAACTATCAGAGCCTCTGCTAAGGAGCAACAACAAACCATTGCACCCTCGTTACCTTTCCGAATGTTACTAAAAATCACTTTCTCAGGGTAGTCAGTCTCCACAAAAACGTTTCCAGTGTGTCTGATTCCAAATTAAGTCTTTCTAAATTCCGAAAGCTAATCTAAAAAGGATACGCGACAGCTAAGGATAATTACACAATACTATGCATGGAGTACATACGTGTCTGAAGAAATACAAGAAGTTATCCAGTTTTCTTTTCATGAGTGAATGATATATTCGGTTAATGAGTCAGTGAGTTGTAAGTACATTTAATGAATAAAAATGCACTGTGCAAGTGAAATTAAATGAAAGTATATCAAAAAATTAGTTGACAAGAGAAAGAAAAGAAGTCTGAAGAGAAAAGCTATAATACATATTGCCTAATAATCATAAATATTTAACGTTGTTATTATACTTCGTGAATTAATGAAAATCGTAAATTGATCGACACATATCTCATAGTGGTGTAAAGAAAATTGGAAAACTTCAATTATTCTAAAAAATTTTGATAAGTCTCCTCTCCTTCTGGTACAATGCTGTAAATACCTGTGATAAGTGTGTTGTTGCGTGCAAAATTAAAAACAATAAGCGCACATTCCAAAAGAAGAAATAGAAAATAACTAAATATATATTCTATGAAAGCGTAGCATGATATTATATTGAAGCTGCAAAAAGCTATTGCAGGGGGTTGAAATCTAGATGCAAATGCGGAATTGCTCGCATCTCAAAATTTATAACTATAGAAGTGAATGAACGGGAGCCTACAAAAACGATGAAATTTCAACCTGCTGTTCGATATTTTTCAGGATCAAATGACTCCGAACCTCCCTATACATTCGAACCAGGTATCATTAATTCTACTCTGGGGAGTCCAAATGCAACCGTAAGAACGTAATCTTCACCTTTAAATTTAAGGCTTGAATACTGCCATAAGAGAGATGGAACGTCATGGTTGCTCGCTGTACTAGTACAGTACAATAGGATTTGCCCACTGTTTCAACTAGGAACATCTCTCTTTTACTTGACCGTTCTAACTTAAATGCGAAAAAGCGCAGGGTATCCCATGGCTAAAGGGTGCTAGCTAATTGGTACAAAATGCATTATTCAAAATACACACCTCCCTATTGCATATACTATCGTAATCAATAGAAAACAAAAATTATTCAAAAATTATATTTGTAATAAACTGCAAGCTTAGACGACGTTAACCTGTTTCATAATATCTCAGCAATTCTCATCAGGTCGGGAACTTCATTCACAATTCAAATGATTAACCATAACATATCAATATTAGGCTCAAAATGGTGAACAAAGTTAACTTCGGGTTGGGACAAAATCTCAACTCAGAAGAACCCTTCGATTTGCTATATATGGCTGATACTTGGACATTGCTGCCTGATTATATCGATATTCACAATATCAATATTCACAAATATCAAGGCTAAATTAAGTCAAGATATAAACAGAGCCAATGAGGCCTAAGTGCAATATCCTGAGATTCATTTACCATTTGAAAAGACACTTCCATCTCAAAAACTACTTTAAATTTAAATTTCAGAATTTTTCTCCATATCTCTTTAATACTTGGCTTGACCTTGGTGGGGGTCTTACTCCGGTAAGCGGCATTTCTACCCTATCTATGGCTACAATGATATACTAAGAAATCAGAAAAAATCCGATATAAAAAACTATTAACCTGAAAAAGCGAAAATGTTCATGGACTATATGTGTCTGTCGAATTATGCTCCAAAATCAGTTGAGTCATATCAAGAGGCCCTAACGGCATGGTATCGCGACCTCATTCCCAAAACCAGCTCACAAACATGTAGGATAAAAAAGGCACTAAACAGTAAACTCATTCAAGCCATCAAACTGCCTCGTATTCGCGTAATCATGTGCACTTTCGTCATAACCTTCCAGGAGACTCATTCTGACAGTGTCGTCATTCAAGTACGAGGGCATATCAAGGTCAGCTTCTGCTTTCCGGATCGAATCTCTGTCCCTATAATGAAGTGAAAACTTCCTTGAAAACACATTCACATTATGCTGGGAGGACAACGAATGCTTCAAGAAACGAACTCTTTACAGGAACTAACAAATGGGGGGGGGGGGGGTTACGAAGCTCTATAATCATCATTAAGCAAATTATATTGAAGATATATATCAACAATACAGAAAGAAATAGATTCCCGCAATTTCAACAGAGATGCACAATTTATAATAATTGAACAACTCAGATCTTTCGAAGGTGAAAAGAACTCTTAAAGATCCTGTCTGCCACCATGGGAAGACTTTTGGATCAATAAACTGAAAACCTAGTATCCACTTGGGCTTAGCATGAAGCTTGATAGCCCCATTCAAATGGTAACATAAAGGAAAACGTTTATCAGAGCCTCGTTTTCCCCATTATATATATATATATATATATATATATATATATATATATATATATATATATATATATATATATATATATATATTCTTGATTTGTGTTAATAATATCCTTTTCAGAGTGCTCGACATTAAGGAGCAATATATCAATAATTGTATGAAGACTTTGAAACAAAGAAACTCATTGTTTGTTGCTACAAATTTGTTTCGTATGATCATAACATGATCACACTCATCAGGCAAGTTACAATGAACAAGCAAGTTGCAAGTTACAATGATCAGGCAAGTTGCAAGTTTCATTGTAACTTGCCTGATGAGTGTGATCATGTTATGATCATACGAAACAAATTTGTAGCAACAAACAATGAGTTTCTTTGTTTCAAAGTCTTCATACAATTATTGATATATATATATATATATATATATATATATATATATATATATATATATATATATATATATATATATATATATATATATATATATATATATATATATATATATATATATATATATATATTTATATATATACAGTAGAACTCGCATAATTCGGATCGGCTTTATCCGGATTTTGGTGTATTCCGGACAGAATTGCTGGGTCCAATTAATTTTCTATTGAAATGTACTAAAGTAATTCCCATTATCCGGATTTCCTAGTCCGGATAAATGCATAAACCGGACTATATGTTTGGCAATTATGCTATCTTTTTATGAAAGTTCGGAATGACCTCGGGATAGATCCACCGATTTAAAAAAGCTACGGAATGGGGAAGATTTTGAAATCAAGCGAAGCAGGGGGAGTGGATACTGAAGTATGAAAGAGTGGAAGGTAGGAAAACTAAAAGAGATCCTAAAGTTGCATGAACCAGAGAACATTTTTAATGCTGATGAAATCGGTCTGTTCTGGCCACTGCTACCAGAAAAAAGCCTAGGATTCATCCGTACAAAGCAGCATGGTGGTCAAAAAAAAACAAGACTAGGAGTACTGCATGAGTTGTGGCAAACTTGACTGGAAGGGAAAAATTGCTGCTGATAGTGGTGGGCAAAAGCCAAAAGCCTTTGGCTTTCAGAAATGTACTTCATATTCCCGTTAATTACAAGGCAAATAAGAAAGCGTGGATGACAAGGGAACTGTTCACTGAATGGTTAACGAAACTAGACAGACAAATAAAACTTAAACATAGAAAAATTGCAATGGTAGTCGACAAATGCACAACCTATCTGTCAATAGGTATTCAGGAGTGACTTGAATCATGACATTGCACGTAGATCCCAAATATGCTGGGAGTGACCTCCAAACAACAACATACATTTAACTGGGTCACTGAAAAAATTTTTAACGTAATCCGGATTTGCTTTAATCCGGACGAAATTAGTCGGTCCAATCAGATCCGAATTATGCGAGTTCTACTGTATATATATACTGTATATATATACTGTATATATATACTGTATATATATATACTGTATATATATATACTGTATATATATATATATATATATATATATATATATATATATATATATATATATATATATATATATATATATATATATAGAAAAATAAAAACCACTTTGTATCTTGTACCGGTTTCATCCGTTTAATAAGGAATACTCTAGCCTTTGTTTCAACTTATAACCCAAGAAATCCAAACTTCTTTTCAATAATTAAAAAAACATTCCTTGTACTAAATGCTAGCCCAAAAATGCAAGAAGCAATAAAACAACTTAGATTGATAAATAGCTATAGACAACCACCAAGTCTTAAAAAGATCTTAACAAGAACTAAATTCACATACACTGAAAGTGCACATAATATTGAAGCAACAACAATAAATGAAAAAACAGTCACAAAATGTAATGACAAAAAATGTGGCACATGCCCTCAAATTACGACAACTAATGCAATCATGTTTAAAAATGGCAAAATTCCATTCAAAATAAAAAGTAACATGAATTGTAACGCTAAAAATGTTATATACCTTATAAGGTGCAGTGGGTGTAATAAAGACTACATTGGACAAACTTCTAATTTACGAGCTAGGGTTCGAATTCATAAACAACAAATCTTAAATCCTAGTTTGCGAACCCTGTATGTAAGTAAACATATAGCCCATTGCTCGATCGGTGAAGATATACCGTTTACAATTACACCATTCCTAACCTTCGATCGAAATGACGTAATAGAAAGGGAGGAAAAGGAAAACTATTTCATCCAAAAGTATACGCCAGAATTGAATCGAGATTAAGTCAATTAAGCGTCATATGTGTCGATGCTTGGTACTTTCATTAAATCTTACGCAATACTATGTACAACTTCTCTATAAATTTGAGCGTAACACTGGCATTGTTCAGTTCGCTGAGGATTCCGTATTAAACGGATGAAACCGGTACAAGATACAAAGTGGTTTTTATTTTTCTATGTATTTTTTCTGCGTTTGGATCAAGACAGATAGATTGGTGATATATATATATATATATATATATATATATATATATATATATATATATATATATATATATATATATATATATATATATATATATACACACACACTAAAATATACCGTACCGTAAGTTATATATGTATACTTACATTCCAAATCCTCTGTCCTTCTGGTCACAGGCAAGATAACCATCATCGCGATGAGGTTGGGAACGCTTTATTATTGGTTCTAAATAGTCGGAATTTTCTGGTTGTTCTAGGCCATCCTGTCGATCCATTTCCAGGTAAGGATTGTCCTTTGCAAAAATAAAAAACACTTCCATAAATGATAGACAATAGTTGGGGAAATGGAAAACTAGAAAACAGAAATTATCCATTGGCGAGGACTAGAAAAGTCTTTTAAGTGAAAGCTATACGGTACGCTAGATTACGAGAAAGATGTCGTGCCTACGTCTCATTTCTTCTCCTTACATGCTCCGAGTCGTCACTGAAAGTATAGTCAAAGCTTTATGATTTTGAAAAAGAAAGGTCAATAGTGAAATATGACTGAATCAGTAAACTAATCGATAAATGAGTAATCCAAGGACCAAAAAAACCACTTGAATTAGTATTGGGAGAAAATGAAATGTCTCATAGGAAGAAACTAATTGTTCTAATCTCTTAGTAAAACAGAAACAAAAATCGCCAGAAAGACACCAGAAGAGGATGATGTTTTTAAAAGCTTCTCAAATAGCATAAATGCAGTTCGTCGGATAACTATTAAACACAAGACACGAGCAGTAACAGCCGCAAATTCAGAATTTAGAGTATTTACTTCTCCAGAGCGGTTTGCAGTGATTTGTGCGATTCTATCCACTAGCTGAGAAAACAGAGGTCTGTCATTAGGATTTTTCTCCCAGCAGTCATTCATAATTGCGTAGAATTCAAGTGGGCAAAACTCCGGCTGCTCCATTCGACGACCCTGCTCAAGAAAACTGAACAAATCTTCAGTAGGTAGGCCAGGGTAGGGCGATCCTCCAAGAGTGAAAATTTCCCATAAAACAATACCATATGACCAACTGAAAAAGCAAATAAATCAATAATGAGATATTGTGAAGTGTGATATTTTTTTAATGTTGGGCATTTACGAACCGAATGGCAATGCAAAGCTAGCTGGAACTTGTATTCAGTTATTCACGTATGAATTCATGTAAAAATCCCAATCAGCTATATAGAATAGCAGAAGAGGTGAAAGTGTTGGCCAACTTGCAAACAGAAATTAACATCAAATCTACACTCCGACTAGCACTGGTGTTCTGCTCAGGGGATCGTTCTTTGAATAATTATGCAAGTATAAAGCAACTTTACAGCTTTTTCATACTATTGACTTTAACGTGTAATTTCTACTTGAATATTGGCTCATGTCAGCTCTGGTGAGGAACAAGCTGCTAAGGGCAGGACTTCCTATTTGGGTTAGAGCAATTCCTTTCGCTTTACTTATATAGGCTTGCACTTTATTGGCTTAAATTAATGTGTTTACAGCTGTATAATTAAAGATGTACTCAATGCTAAGTTAGTTCTTCTGCTAGCATCAAATCATGAAAAGAGCATATCTAAAGTAAATCTATTGAACATAGTTACATATTGATAAAGCCAAATAAAGGAACTAAAATCTTGATTCCTAATTTAAAGTTTCTACTATATTTTGAAAGGAATATGTGTATAACGTGACTTACGGAAACAACACAGCATTGCAAAAATACCACGCTTTTGAATAAGGAGTGATTATAATGATGGAAAATTAGTATGTAATCAAGAATGCTTACACGTCACTTTGACTGGTGTATATCTTATCAAATAATGACTCAGGGGCCATCCATTTAACAGGCAAAAGGCCACTGGTCGACTTCATGTAGAATTCATCCTTGTATATATCACGAGCGAGCCCGAAGTCAGCGACCTTAACGATGTAATCGACACCGATTAAGACATTTCGCGCAGCAACATCACGGTGAACACACTGAAATAAATGAAGAGGTGCTCAATCACTTTCAAAATGCGTAAAAATTTTAACACCAATGTACCATGATTAGCTAAACACCTCAGAAATTGCGATTGCTAGTTAAATCGTAGTAAGGCAATTGCATTCTACGAAACATAACTCTATGCATTCTTCTAGAATCTCCTTTATTTCATCAATTGGCCTTAGAAAGTGCGACTATATTTCATTTCGAACGTTTTCTACTACAGAGATACCCGTATATGTTCTAACAGACGCTCCCTACAAATTCTAAAAATTTTATGTTTTGAGTTTACTTCTTTTCTATTAAATGCTCCTCTCCAATAAAGGCACTGTCCAAAATCTCATGCAGTATCTCATGCAGTATCTCATTTAATGGAGACAATACGGTAGACATAAATAATAATCATTTCATTTCAAGATCAACTAAAAACCAGTAAATATAGTGAAATGTTTTAACATATAAAATAAAGTAATGTAATGTAAAAATGACCTGGTCAGTGCAAAACAATATGGAATACTTGAATGAAAAAGGTAAAAAATTCAACTTCTGGAAAAAAAGCAAAGTACAGAGCAACGACATTTTATATCAAAGTGAAATCATATAGAAAAACCCCTTAAAACATCAAGCTGGGAAAATGGTAATTGTAAAGAAGCCTCGAACTAACCCTTTTAGATGCAAGAAAATCAAGTCCTTTTGCAATTTGATAGGAAATCATTGTCAAGTCCATATTTGTGAGTTCATTGGACATGTCTGGTTCATTTTTGAACCAAACTGGCTGATAAATCTCTCTTCTATCACGCAAAAAATTCAGCAAGCTGCCATGTGGACAATATTCCAAAACTACACACAATTTTCCTCCACGAGTGCAAGCACCAAGCAAATTCACGATCTGTTTATTTTCACCGATGTGAATCAAAATTTTCAATTCTGATGCCAAATCTTTGTATTCCGTATCAGAAGCATCACCTGTGCAAAGAGAAGAAACGTCAATCAGCGCCGTAAGAATACTAATCTAAACAACAAAAATGTCATCCTAAAATTACATCATTTTCTTAGCTTCATCTTTAAAAGTAACAAGGTTAGTTGTACATCTTACTTGAGCAGCAAATGCTTAAATGAAGTCGATGACGTAATCAAATGGTATTGGAAACTCTTTAGTTTATGGTAATTCCTGAAAAGAATACCCTACAAATGTATTCTTTCATTGTATCAGTTGCTCCAGTTCCATCCTGTGTTTTTTAGATTTACCACAATCTAGTTTTTCCTAATACCGGCTTGTCTATGAAAAAAAACCCGCACATGCATACCAACATAGTGCAGAAGAAACGTCATCACGCTATGAAAATCCTAAGCTATGCATAATTCCAGGAAGGTTGTGGCAGAAGCATTCGAGTACTAGTTGATAACTTTGCATGAGGCACGGTATCATTTAGCATTTTGCTGGAGGAGTTATGAACGATACGAAGATTGATCCTCTTCTAATATGCCCGTAAGCAGGTGTTTTTTTAACTAAAAACTTCGTAACATGAACACATTATTTGACGGGAACATAAAGCAGAAATATAGGATGACATACCACAAATAGCATGATTATCTGCAAAACTACAAACCTTTCAAAGTTTTTACGGCAACAAGAGTTTTCTCTCCAGTGGATTCCGGCATAGCAGCCTTCTTCTTTTCTCTTACTTGCAAATGGGTGTACCTGTGAGATCTTCTTATTTTAGACCTCCGTTTAGCAGCGTTACTTGTTTTATCTCTAGGTTCTAGAGTAAGGATTCCTTCTGCTTCAGCAAGCCATACTTCTCCAAATGCACCAGAACCAATCATTTTTACGAAATTAAGTCGATCACGGGGGAACTCCCAATCAGGATCGTAAGGAAGTTCACTACTTTGCTCAAATAATGTCCGATCTGGGTCAAGCTGTGAAAGGGATAAAATGTTGTGAAAGAACAGAAAGTAAGAAAGCAGACCTCAGATTATGACAGAAGACACAACGTTGCGATTCACATCTTCAAACCTGGAAACAACTTCATTCCGCTGGTAGAATATACATATGTAGAATCTACATTTCAATCAATCAATCAATCAATCAATCAATCAATCAACCAACCAATCGACCAGTCAACCAATCAACCAATCGATTAGTCAATCAATCAGTAAATCAATGAAATAACCGATCAAAATCTGATTCACATGTCCATCCCTAACCGTATATCGGACCGGCTTTATTTTAAAGACACCTTTTCTGGTAATGCAAGGTGATATTTTCCAAAAGTAGAAGTTATCTCAAAAGAGCATACCTCAAAGAATTTGTTTGGTTTCAGGTAAGGTGCGTACTTTTGCTCCAATCTCCTTTTGTACCAGAATATCGAAAACAACACAATAATGACGAAAACAATGCAACACACAACAATAACTGCGATAACAGTTGAAGATACTGGCTTTGTTTGTGTAAAAGTAGAAAATTCTAAAAAAGAGGAAATAAGAAAGTGATAACAGAGTGTCATGTACTGTATGAAACTGTTCTGTAATTCTACGAGTACAATATATCATTAACAATCAAAACTGGTTTAGTTTTATATACGATTCAGTAAGTCAAGAAGTGTTTGCTTTAATATCATGAGTCGATCATTTTTACGAACTTTGAATTCTAGTTCCTTCCTCTTGTCTCGGAATTTGAATCTACATCTGGCTCAATATTTCTGTTCAACTTTCGATCACCTCCCTACGTATCATACTTTGATTAGTGCCGGACGAGGAAAGGACTTCCAGTATATTACAAATTCATTCAGCTGTTTCCTTCACTACTGAAATTCTTTCGCACGTAAAGCTTTTCAAAATCTGAAGACAATGATCCAGAGATCGCAAAAAAGCTTACTGATACAGATAACACGACCAACTGGCATAAATGTTGCGGCTTAAATAGAATGCAATGGCCTGTATTTGATTAATGACTCCACAGCTAACTATCCTCTCAGGCAAAAAGACATATTCCACTGAGAAAAAGTAATCAAGCCAAAGTTACCTTGTTCAGACACTTGAGAGTATTTCACAACTTTTCCAGCAATATTTTCTGCCAGGCAGGCATATCTACCATTGATTTTCTTATTAGCAGCCAATACAACATAGACAGATCCATTTCCATATCTCTTCAAATTCTTCATTTCTTCTTGCTTCCCGTTCATTATCCGTGCCAACGTGATATTTGGAGCAGGATTGCCTTCGGCTTCACAGAACAATCGGATTGAAGAATCAAGATGATATACAACCTTTTCCTCCCATCTAACAATCCTGGGTGGAGCTAAAGAGAAGAAATTAAACTCTAGCGAGTTCTAGCCAGAATCTGGCAGCAGTGCAACAATTAACTCGCAAATCAATAAACAGTAGGAGGGAAAACATGTGCAGTAATTAGATTAGAATAAGAGAATTGAATTAGTCTTGGAAATAGCCACAACAGCATGCGAAGATACAACTAATGCTATGCCATCTTCTAAATTGAAAACTGTTTCTAATTTCTTACTAGTAACTTAAATTTTGACCCGTTTCCGATTAAATTCAGCACTATTGATCATTAAAGAAAACGAATCCAAATAGCTGCAGGTATGCAGGACGGTGCATACGTTCTAAGAGGTAAGACACTATGCCACTGCGAGTGTATTACAGAAACACGGCCCTTGAAAAATATGGTGGCTATACCTTAAGACAACAAGCTATACCAAAAGATTGATTCAACAAAAGCGAATGTGATAAAGACAACACTTAAAACGGGAGAGCAAATCTGGAAGTGAGGAAGATCATAAGATACATAAACAAGGAGGAATCTAGTTATAAGAATAAACAGAAATGCGAAATGGGACTCTTATCATTCGGCAGAGATACATGCCTACTCTCAAATTAGCAAGGGGAATAAATATACAACAAAACTCACAAATGATTTTCATAAACATCCTTCGTCCGATTCTGCCAAGTTTGCTTTCTGCTGAACACTCGTACAATCCCTGGTGGAGTTTATAGTTCATGTCACATATAACCAACTGTGTATAACCACTTCGCTCTATAAAGTATTTTCCTTGTCTCCTTGTGCTACAGTCACCAACTGTCCTTATAATTCCATCTGCGATGATAGCACGTCCATTAAACTTCCATGTTAATGATGGTAAAGGATTTCCCGAGGCATTGCAGAGCAATAGGAAGTTTTGCTTTGTTTCGTTTAGGGTTCGATTTTCAAAGCCAGAAATTACTGGGCTTTCAAGAGCTGCAAAGAGATAAAAGCTCAGTGAGGCTCTTTAAAACTAGCTCAAAAACTGCTGAAAAATAGTTCTGTTGTAAGGAAAAATTCAAATAATTTGCAAATTCTCAAATCCATTATTGAACAAAAACAAGAAAGTACTTCAAATATTTAGGTAAATTACTTTCGATTGAATGTGGACTATAAATGCCATAGAGTCCCGGTTACAAGCAAGTGCGACTTTAAGCTATAAATGCCAAAAGAACTATCAGATCGAGTAATGCGGTACTGCCAAAGGTTCTAGTTTCAAGAGCAAAGCATTAGGAAGTAGAACTTTTGCCTATGCTGCAGCGAGTTTTTGAACAGTCATCCGGTGAAGATGCGTACTACTGACAATATCGATAGTATTAAATCGTCGTTAAAGACTCAATTATCTAAACTGGCTCATAATATTTTGTAAAAGGTTTTACCCAATTCAACACTAAATAATTTCTCCTTTTATAAATCCAATATAATCGAATAAAGATAACCACAACAAGCCCAATTGATCTTAACTCCATAAAAATTTACGCGGGTTTATGTCAAATTCACTTTAACAGAAAAACTGAGAGGAGTTGGTTTCGTTTCTCAGGTTTCTGTGTTGATATTATATTTTCATTGGTGTCATAGTATTTTTCATATGCAAAGTTTATGGTTTTAGGCCGTAAACGAAATAGCGGTACGGTATTTCGACTCCACCTAATACAACCCACGTTCATTCGACTGTTGGCCTGACAAAAACACTTTCGTACATAAGCCCTCCCGGTTAAAAGTCCACTAAAAAGCCATTTCATGTAACTATTAGCTAAGGGCTTACAATCAGCACTTAAAGGTACGTGGAATACTTTACAAGCAATGGTATTTTTGCGCCGGCTAACAGTAAATCTGCGTGAATCTGCAGAGCAAATAGCACAAATTCTAATGTCTCAACCAGCCTAACTAAAAGCCGAGAAATTGGCTGAGAGAAACGTCTTTTGAGTAGCATGATGATTTGAAAAACATAGCAAAACGAATTGCAAAATCGATGTTACTAGCATGGTAAAATTGACAAGGTATCTGTTAATTCTGTTCTCGACCAAATCACGCTGATGACAGGATCTAGAAGCACTCATAGCTATAAGGAAAATTTATAACTGTACATCTCTCTGGAAACAGCGAGTGTCGCGTGGAGCCCTTAAGAAATAGTTTCTGACCAAGACATTTATTTTTGCTTTTAATGTGAGTGATGGCAGTTTCTGCAAAGGTAAGGGAATGAGCATTGACTAGTGATTGATAATAATTGACAGCTCAACAAAGCAAAATTTGTTTGAAAAGTCATACAAACACACTTCTCAGGAGTTAAGTGGTTTTGTCATAGCACGCATTCAATGTTTATCACTGCATAAAATCATTCTACCATTGTATAAATTGATTATCGCTCCAAACTAAAATGAGATATGCAAAGAATTTAGCTAAATAAGAATTTCCAAATGGGATAACCCCTACCTCGTACAAATACATCATATTTGAGAGACTTTTCTGTGCCATTTCTCATTACTGCAATGCATGTGTATTTACCAGTATCGGCAATGGCTAAACGCTTGAAGTTTATCACAAGTACACGGAGAAAATCCCTGTAGACTGTTCTTATCACGATCCTTCCAGGTTCTTCTTTCACTGACGCCCCATCCTTAACCCAACGGATACCTTTGTAGGTATGGAGAGAAGCTGAGCAGTTCAAATGCAACGTCCCGTTTTCATTTATTTTCTTTTGGGGCTTTGATAACTCAAATATTGTCGGCGGAGTCGCTACAAAAAAAATAACAAGCTTGAAAATGTAACGAATATTTTTACATCAAAACATAACCCTTCAAGTTTGATATCAGGGAAATTGCCAAATGGAAAAGGAAAACATACCCAGTCTATGCAGCGTTACATTGTAGACGTCAGTGCCAAGGCTATTCATTGCTTGGCAACTGTAAAATGCTGTAATCTTGGATGCCGGCACAACCAATCTACTTTCATTGGTTGGAACATTTGACGCTGGTGTTAAGGAGACCTAAAACAAAAGTAAACTTCGTATCTGTCAGGATTTCTCTCTAAGTAATATAATAATTCAATACAATTTATCTACAGTTCGCTAGAAAAGATAGCTAACACCAATAAAGGATAACTCTGTCCTAATTACAGTATCTAAAATTTACTAAATACAGCAGTTACATCCTGATCCCCGTCCAGATAATTTTCATTTTGAATTCACAAAGGAAAGGGTGAGGAAAGAATGGGGATATGGCAAGAGGAGGGGGCGAGGGAGAGAACAAAAGAACTATAAAACAACCTTAACCATCTAAACACACGTTCCGAAAACTTTCTCATTATTGCTATATGGGTGGTAAATGGGTGGTTTCCGCGGCTCTCCACGACGGAACACCGAGATAAGAGCATATAAAATATACAAAGTTGTACCACATAATAGTTTTACCATATAATGCTACTTCCTAATCAAGTCCATTTATTCCTCAAAATGAAAGAAAATAAAAATTCACGCTGTTCAATTCTGACAAATGGGTAAAAAGGTGCTTAGAAATTTAAAAACTTCTTTGCTTTGTTTGCTTTTAGAAAATAGGGGTACTTAAATAGTTGTTAATAATGAAATCTCAGAATCAAGGACCAATGCGATCTCGAAACCTATATAGTTAATGCCATTAAGCTATCAAATTTATTGTAGATTGTAGAATTTAATTTCTCAATGAAAATAAATCTTTGGTCCCTAGAACTCACAAAAAGGCGAGGGTATGAAAAAGGAACTTCTATAGAATTTAACTTTTACAGCTGTATCCTCTTAATTGAAAAGTTATCATGCAACTGAGAATCTTAAGGGTCCATCACTGACCATGAAAAATGATACATAGTCTAAGCTGTCTATCCAGCTCTTCCATCATGCAACATATGACGACAAATGCTACCTCAACCGCCAGTAAGGCAATCTTTCATCTAATACGAATAACTCACGAGAAGTACAACAATGATATCGACGAAGACAAATAATGACTGGAATAATTGTAACCCAAGAGATTGCAAAGCGTTACGATTTAGAGAATATCCAGAAACAGATTAATACGCAGAACACAGTGTCGATAGTCCTGTGAGTACAGAGGTCGATCTCCACTAGACAATTTTTGTGACGATCGTCTGAAAGCTTCGCAGAGACAAATGCGCAGTGGGAACCAGAATTGCCAATGAGGTAGTCAAGCGCTGGAAGAAAGGTAGAAACCAGTTTAACTTTTGTCGAGCGCTTGACGATCTCATAGACGATCTCGTTAATGATTCTGTATCCTACTGCGCATGTGCCGTCGAGAAGCCCTCAGGCGACTTATAGGATGATCGTCACAACAATCGTATAGTTGAATTTACTTAAAGAAGTCAAATTACTATAAATATCATATATACAGCTGGCTGTCTTTACTGAGGTGTTCTAATACAAAAATATGCCCATAGAGTCGAGTGGTTCTGCTTACTTTTGCAAACTTTCTGGTCCATTCTTGATCATTTGGTTTACAAACAGCTGTAGCGCAAATCCACGGTTGGAAGTACCAAACCATGGTCGGTAAAGGATTGGCTTCTCTAACTTTGCATATTAGTGTTGCACTCTCTTCGTAGCCAGCTACTTCCTTTACTATCGATTTCTCAAGTTTTACTTTTACTGTAGAACAAACACAATGTCAAAATGAACTGACTTCTAAAACAATATCATATGCTAAATGAGCTCTAAACGGGCCTCAAAACAATGAGCTCTACACTGAGAACGAACCAAGAACAACAAATCAAAAGGAAAAGGTAGATTTCTCCAACTGAAAATTCCTAAAATTAGCAACCTAAGATTCTGGGGGAACTTGTCTGTCTCAGAATAGTGTTGTTGTTGTGGCCTATGATAAGGTGATAAGCTAATTCTTATATTTCAAGAATTCAAAATGTCTACGACAGAAGTCAAATGAATGGTCCTAATAGCAGGGTTAGTTAACTTTAACTGACGTTTTGCAATAACAAGCGGGCAGTTTCATGCTTCCTTCCCAGTTGAAAATGTCTAAATCCTACGAACTTTAACAACCTAACCACTCGTTCCTAACAGATGTTAATAATAATACCAAACGCCCACCGATGCCAGTTTGCATAACCTTTAGCAAATACACTCAAAACGCACACAGTACATATGATAGCGTTGTTAAAATCGTGTAATCCTATATATATCTGTATATCTTAAAAGGACAGAGTCTCCCTAACATATTTTCAATTCCAGGCATCACGTCTTGGACACAAAATTCTGCTTCATAGATGTTTATAACAATCCTTTCGAAAATACGTGAAAAGTCCGTTGGTACTACAGAACTTCACTGTAGTTCGAAAAAGCTGGAACATTCTTTAAGCATACTTAAAGCTTTTTTCGTCCGACACTCGTCAGAGTATGAAACGTTGGATAACGACCTAAAGGTGAACTGAAATATATAGCCAGGTGCGGGTACACGTGATATGACGAATAATGCGTCTATGTGGCCCTAGACACGTTGTTCATCATATTACGAGTACCGCATCTGGCTATATATTTCAGTTCACCTATAGGTCGTTATCCGACGTTTCATACTCTGACGAGAGTCAGACGAAGAAAGCTTAAAGTATGCTTAAAAAATGTTCCAGCTTTTTCCAGCTACAGTGAACAAACCTTTCCCTTCTGTTTCTCAATGATCAGCACTCTTTCAGCTTATGGAACGTAATTTCATGATGAATCATATAAACACTCACAAAAGTGAAACATCTCGAAATAGTAATTTTAAACTTTTATTTCCTTCTAAAGGATACTGAAACGTCAATGGGCCTTCCAGCTTTTACTAAAACAGTATTTAACTTACAAAGGATATCAATCATAACATCCACTGTTGATGTTCCACCCGAGCTGGTAGCGACACATGTGTATCTGCCATGATGCTTTTCGTAAGTAGGGCTATTGATGATGAGAGTGCAGGTATCACTGTGCTTATCACAGGTGTGAAGAACAGTGCCACGGGGGTCTTTCCATTCTTTTTTGGGCTTTGGGCTCCCGCTTGCGTATTGGCAAACAACTTTGATTTGTTCGCTTTGTCCATCTCTCGCAATAATTTTGCGATCAGGTGGGTTAAGTATAACAACAGGTTTCGTTGGGTCTGAAAAGGGAAAAATACCAAAAAATAATTATTCCTACAGAAAGCTTTAACAACAATACATAGGTGGAAAATTCCCAAACACCAGCTGCTAGAATAACGTAACAACACACCTGGGAGCCGAATACAAACCAAACATACTAGTAAATCTATGTGTGATCAAAAACTTAATTTACTACATATGCGCTATGAATCCGCAATATTAACCTTCATGGGTCGAGTCACATTGGCCAGAACCATATACCGCAAGTCGCACCCAACTTGGCAGTTACTCCACTCGTAGATCAATAAATGAGTACCACGGGGAAAACTGAAATCATAAGTCATTAGTTACAAGGTTAACCTCACTTGGTCCAAGAGAACCCAGGAACTAAACGGATCAAGTCACATTGCTAAGGCGGCAAAATCATACTTCAGAGCAAGAATGAATACCATCATTGCACAGAGACAGTTCTTTGAGATAAAAATGAATAGCAATGCACGGCAAACATAATGCATACAGACATAAACAGATGGAACCATATTGGAGGTATAAACGACTTGAGTTGTGGTCTTACTGTCTTCCTTAGTTAAGAAGAACCAATGGGAATTTAGTTTTAAATCAAAAGCACGTATGCAACACTATCTAACGAAGAAAGTAAATGAAAAAGGGAGTTATAAAGTCTCCTTTGGAGTCATAACAACAAAAAGGGTTGGATAAAAGAACCTTGAAAGCTTAACAACGGACAATCTCTCATTATTAATAGCCTTTCATGAAAAAACAAGTCTAAGTGTTACAAGAACTGCCCATTTCTAAATGATATGCACGAACAACCCTTAGATTTGGGATAGGACCGAGAAACACATTCCTTCTAACATATGTCAAAAATCTGCACCACTAAGAAAACAGAGCTTCTTCGCTTATTAAATCAAACCACACAAAAATGTTGTGACTTTACCATTGGACAACATTTGCCTGGCATATAATTTGGTTGGTTCCTTTTGACAATGACACAGAAATTCAACATTATGAAGAGGTTCAGTCAAACAAATGCTCAGAAAACTTTCAGTTATGCTTGCTTTCTTCAAAGCAAATTTTCTGTTTTGCACCATAAAGACATTGCCAAGGGAGCGGTCACTATTTATGGCTGGGGTAGAGGCTGACGAGAAAGCATTATGTTCCCTCAAAAAAAGTCACCCCACCATTTGCTAAAATAATTTTTCTTTACCCCAGAGAAGGAAAACAGTAAAGCAAGGGTACATTTCTGCTTAAATATGGTGTATGTTTTTACACTACCTCTGTGGTCAAAATTATTCTTCTACCCCACTTTACAGAGCTTATTTTGCTCAGTTACCCCATCATTTTATCTTCAGTCCCCACCCCATCATAATTAATGACCACTCCCTAAAGTTGCAAATCATCAGTACATCCCTACCTTGAACAATGACTTCAACTTGTTTCGATGTCACTTTGGCTTGAGGGGAAACCTGTCTTTTACATATGTAAATACCAGCATCACTCTTTTTTGAGGATGGAATAATGATGACCTCCTTATCATATCTAATTCCATTGTGATCAAAACCCTTTCTGTGAACAAGACTCTTATCAACCTCAATGTCACCACCTGAAGTCTTCTTATACCATTTCAAATATGATTCAGTCTTAGTTCCAACACCAGGAGCTTCACAAAAGAAGCTTAAATCCTCCCCTACAATTGCATACAAAGGATTCTCTTTTGGGTGAATTTCAACCTTGACATCTGCCTCTATGAGAGAGAGAGAGTGAGAGAGAGAGAAATAAACTTCAAACATAACAAATGTCTTTACAGGGCTAACAAAACAAGGTTAGGCTAAAAAAACCTTCCAATGGCTTTAATACGCATCAAAACCCCCAGGAGCTAGCTGCTAATATCACAGACCATTGCCAATAGTCAAAGACAATAAAACATAATCAATGGTATCAGAGGCTTTGCCTCTATATCATGGGAAATGCTTTTGTACTGAAACTTCATGCTGCAGTTTGCCACTTATCTGTAGATAAAAATCTTGTTAAACATAAGTGAGAGCTACAGAGTGTCAAACAAGATATACATACTACTAACATTTGATGATTTTCAACTGATCTTATTTAATTAAATAGCAAAGCAAAGTGCCAAGAATTTGAATCTATTAGAAGTAGAGGGAAGATTTTCAAAGCCTGAGTCAACTCTCATAATAATGAGTTACATTTACAGACATACCAATTACTAACAATCCCTTGTACAAGCAAATAGTCTTATCCATCCACTTTCCTTTACAACTGAAAAATCTTCCAGTTTCCTGAACTTTGTTGATAATAAATATTTGTCCTATTTTTTCCAAACTTTCACCTTTACTTGCACTGAAAGTAGTCCAACCATTGCTGCCGCGAGAGATAGCCTCTAACCAAACACTGGCATTTTCAAAATTTGTAGTGCAATTAATTACAAGTGAGCTAAATTTTGGGGACCTTTGTATATTTATAACATCTATTGGCCATGACTTGGTTAAGAACAAAAAATCCCCTGAAAAAAGATAAAGTATTAATAAGATTTGTAATAAAGACATATTCAAAAATTGAGAATAAAATCCTGCCATAAAGCTACAAATGCTATAGCTCTCAACTTCAAACAAACACAGTTTGGTCACAGTGGAAGATTTCATAAATCTATAGGGGGGAAATAGCAGTACATTTACATGGTAATGTAAAAATGTAGGTAGCACACTTCCTTCATATCAGTAATATGTATAGAGCTAGTCTCTTTCTCTTGATTGCATATGGCTTTTGGAAAAACCAAACATTTAAGATAATCTTGATGATATTGATTATAAAGTCTATTTATGTTCCTATAATAATCTTCCAATTTTATGCTAAAATGTTGCAAGATATACTACAGGGATCATACATACATACATACATACATACATACATACATACATACATACATACATACATACATACATACATACATACATACATACATACATACATACATACATACATACATACATACATACATACATACATACATACATACATACATACATACATACATACATACATACATACATACATACATACATTTTTTATTTCTCAAAGCAGGTTAAAAGCCTGGCAACTCAAAAGAGCTGATGTGGACCTGCTATAAATTAAAGGCTAAAGGAAATAATTATTACATCATGTAAAAGATAAAAAAATTAAAATTGTTTACTAGTAGTCTAGTAATATTTAAAATCATTATCTTTGTTTAAAAATTAAGTTAATCCTTTTTGAAAAGTGAAGTCATTTATTGTCTGACGCACATATTTTAATCTTGTTTTGAAAGTTTGTACATTTTCTGCGTCCTTAATTTGGTCTGGGATAGAATTCCAAATCATTGCTGCCTTGTACGTGAAACTATTTCTCCCAGTCTCTGTATTATATCTTTTCACTTCGAACTGCAGTTTATTTCTTGTTCTCTGTTTTGCCGGGTTTTTCTTCTGAAACATCTGTGCAATTGTCTTGTAAGCTGTTCCATGGTATATCTGATGCATTGATGTGAGCAGCCTCCGTTTGTATACAAATGAGATTGGCTGCCAATTTGCTCTTGCAAGGCTCTCTTCATTGCTTAAGTTTTGAGGTAGATTATGTATTAGCCTCGCTGCCCTAGCATGATTATCCTCCAGCATATTAAATGTAGCTTCAGAACATTTCCCCCAAACTGAAATGCAGTACGTTATCCTGGCTATGATTGTTGTGTAATATATTTCTTCTAAGACTTTTGTTGGTAGGCATCTCGTTCTTTTCAATGCACCTAGTTTCTTGGAAAAACTTTTACATACATTTTGTACTTGAGGTTTCCAATCTAGCCTATTGTCTATTTGTAATCCAAGACAAGTTGATTCCTGCACAATCTTTATGTGATTGCCTCCATACAAAATGGGTCTCATTGGCCCTATGAAGGGGGACCTCATCATGAACATAGCCTCACATTTTCCTGGATGTACTTTCAACTTGTTCCGTGTACACCAACTATGTATCTCTTCCATTATGCTGTTTAATGTGTCTACAACACTTTCTAAGTCTTTGCCTGTGCAATAAACAGTTGTATCATCTGCAAAGAGATACATTTCACCTTGCGTAATTGCAGATGGCAAGTCATTTACATGTAAACTATACAGCTTAGGGCCTAGTAAGGATCCTTGGGGAACACCAAACATAACATGTTTTGTTGAGCTGCACTCGCCATTAATCTCAGCATACTGAGTCCTGTCTTTAAGAAAATTCATAATCAATGCATGCAAATTTCCAGAAATTCCAGCTGCTTGCAATTTATATGACAAGATTTCATGGGAAACTGTATCAAAAGCTTTTTGGAAGTCTATAAACACTACACCAACAATCAAACCGTTGTCAACTGATTTTTTCCATATCTCTATTAGTTTTAAGAGGATACCCTCCGTAGATCTTCCTTTAATGAATCCCCATTGCATGTTAGTGACAATCTTGTTATCATCTAAATGGCTATCGACAGTGTTGCAGATTTGACTCTCTAGTAGCTTTGATGGGATGGACAACATTGAGAGAGGCCTGTAATTCGTTCTCTCTTGTTTCTTTCCTCTCTTGAAAGAGGATTTAATCCGTGCTATCTTCCAGCAGCTTGGAAATACACTCTGCTGGAAACTTGATTTGAAAATAGTCTCTAGGCTGTTTACAATGCTGCCTTGAAGTATTTTCAGTTCTCTGCTGGTGACTGAATCAGGCCCTGACGCTTTATGTGGATTAATTTTTCTTAACTGCTTCAAGAGAGCATCTCTGTCGTAGCTTGGATCTTGTACTGTGGGAGTTATTCTATAGATATGTTCAATTTCTTTGCCATTAGTTTGTGTGAATGTTTGTGATATCTCCCTGCCAATATTTGTGTAGAAATTATTTCCCCTACCAGCCTCAAAAGAATCTGCAATTGCTTGGTCATGAGGGTTGATATTTTAATAGGGTAACAATCATAATACAGCATGGTAGTCATACACTTCATGAATCTCCTTGCAGGTCCAGTGCAAACAAAATATTTTGGATAATGTTGAATGTATAAAGAATACCTAAAAATATATAACCCTGGAAGGAAGCAGGTGGCAAAAGCATAAAATAAAGCATGTGATAAGGGTTTTCAGCCAACATTCCCCAATTTGTTGATCCTGCCACATTACTTCAAAGTAATGCCAAATGCCAAAAATAAATTCTGAACACATATAAAAGAGCCCTACCAACCACAGGGAAGTGAGTTGACAACATAATACAAATTTTTGATGTGAGGAGAGAATAATACCATCAGCTAAAAATTGTGGACTCTTAAGTAGCACCACCCAGCTATTCAAAGCCTTCTAACTTGGGGATCAGAGATTATACTTACAATATAATGATGGCAGGAAGATAGTAAAATAGAAGATGGTATGACATATCATCCATCAATCTGAAATCAACATTTTGGGGCAATGCTGGCATATTTGTCAAAATTGCATAATCAGGTGGAAATCATTGCATTAGAATAGATTGGGTACCCTGGAAAGGATAGAAATCTCAAATGACAATAAGATGGGTGAGATCATATAAGCACATCTTGCATTGAAAGTGGATAACTGGTAAACTTTAAAGAAAAATGCCTGCTTTGCATATGTGCAATTGGAACTGTGTATTTTTGGGCAAGCTCCAAGATGCATTTTGGATTGAAAAAATTCCCTAGCATCAGTGGTACCAGAGCTTAAGAAAATAAACTAGGAGAAACAGCAGGGACACAAAAAGGCCTACAAGTCCAGTCATAACTTCAACAAGTCAACACAGCTTTTTAAGACTCAAACTGAAAGAGGTAGCACTTCTTTATAAACCTATGGAATTCACTACCAGAGGGTATTGCATCACCACCCACAGTCATCAGACCTTGCAAAGAATTGGAAAATATTGAAATATACTTATAAACATCCTTTCTTCAAATGTCACAGACAAACTTCCAGCACTAAGCAAATTAGGGATAGTATGGAAGAAAAAGATTAACAGGGTGGCCACTGATTTTCTCAAAAAAAAATTCAAGGACTTTCAAGGAGTTTTCAAAAATTTTCTTTAAACTTCAAGGACATGAAAAGGGGCATATCTATGTAGTTTTGATTGGGGGTCCATGAACCCCCACAAAATTTTGTGCTTCCTGGTTTCTGAGACCTCCAACATCCCTAATTTTTAGGAAGTCTATTTCTATCATCTCTACAGCAAAAAAGAAGTTTCAAGTCAATCACATCAGAAAAGGAAAACCATATTTTGCATCCACAAATCAAACTAGTCAGACTAGCATCGCATGGCAACAATATTAAAGGAAAACTCAAGAAACTCAAGGACAACTCTAGGAATTCAAAGAAAATAGTGAATTCAAGAACTCTCTTTGACATTAAATAAATTCCAGAAGTTTTCAAGGAATTCAAGGATGGGTGGCCACCCTGATTAAGGAACTACTGACCAAGGAAAAAGCTAAGTAAGAAAGGTAATTGAATGCCTCAGGCTACCATGGTGAAGGAAAGCATAAAAGGTGAGAAAGAGCTAAATACTGAAATTATTTACTAAAATAATAGTTGCAAGGCAGAACCTATTGAAAGTTAGAAAACTAAAAACCTATCAGCATACAATTAAAAGCATACTCATAAGATTAAGGTGCTATGACTACGCCTATAAAAGATGTACATTGCTAATTCATGATGGATAAGATTCCTACTTCTAATGGACAATCAAATGAGATTCTATAACAATAATTCAGAGGCCCACTATATACTACTGTGACAAATTGTGGAAACTCCTGAAGGTGATGAACAACAGAATACCTTTTCAATAACAATAACTTCAGGAATTGGTTTTTATTACCAGCATCTGGAAACAATAGCATACTGGCTGAAATTTATCAAACAACTAGATGAAATTCATATGAAGAGCAAAGTAACAGAACACAATTGAATAATAACCTAGGCTTCTTTCAGTAGCATAAAGTTTACCATCAATCCTAAAATCGAAATCAAAAGTAGCGACAAAAGGACATTTATCACCATATTTTTTGAATCTTTGTTAAGTATATTTAGATCAGTAAACGAAGCATCACCTATTTGGCTTGGCTCTTTACAGCTGTAAAAGCTATCAGCCATCTGAATTAGCATCAAAGTGCTGAACAGCAAAGCGACTGTGGTCTTGGTCAGTGGTATGGTGAACTCCATAACGATGAATAATTTGATCAATTATAAATTATTACTCCGATTAATACTAAGTGAATATGAGATCAAAAGCACAGCTACCACAGAAATGGCGTCCAATATTCCAAGGGCTCCACTACAACTGGTCTGAAGTACAGACACTTTCAAAACACGAATGTCTAGCGAGATTGAATACTTGCTGTTAATTGGCAAATATAATAACTTGTTTCACACCACTCAGGCCATAATCCATGCCCACAATAGAGGGTATAAGTCCTTGTGATCCTACCGAGAAACTCCTTGTTGACGAGTGTGCGTATCTTTGTTTTCAGAAAAAAGCAAGCACTTCATACAACTATGTTGTAAAATATGGGCGAGGTCGATTTTAGGCCTGGCGCCATTTACTTGACCCACTTAACGCAGGACTGTATTTCTTTACTTGGTCGTCAACAATCCTACAGTCAATACTTTCCCAATATGCTATGTTCCTGTGACACAAAAGGTCAACCATTTAAACCATTCACTGTGTGGTTCCTCCCCAACCACGAACATTAGTCATCACCATTCACAAAATAAACCTTCCTTCAAGCGGCAGCGCAGCGACCCATTGCTAATGAACATATTCCATTCAATAGACATTGCACTGCTGTTTTGGCATCATTCACTTATTGTGATAACATACGGACCAGAAGTGTCAAATACCATATTCCAAAATCATCGAATTTTTCTGTTTTCTGCTTAAAATTCTTCGTGAGATAAACCTAGTGATGATGGTATCGTTGTAGTAAATAAGATGATTGTAATAGCCATAGGGACATTAGAAGACATGGTTAGTAATATTACACATTTAACATATCTATATACAATTTGTGTCATACTTTTGCATTTTCTCTTTAGGATAGTTATCTTTAATGCAGCTACAAAGCTGTCCATTATTTCATTAGTAAAACAAGGATTTCTACCCTCAATACAAATTATATATTTCAATGTTTGCAAATATCAACAGTATTATTAAATTTAGGGGCAATGGTTAATAGTAATCTGTATTACTGATTATTATTTGGAACTTGAAATGTGATGTTTGTTCAAATGTATCTCACTATTTTGTTGCCACAATGAACCAAAGCATATGTAGCTATAATTCATTTGTGGCGAAAATAGGTGCATGACCAATTCTTCAGGCCTGGCTTCGCCACTGTTGAGGAGTTGAGGTCTTTAGCAATTTTTATTTCATTGCTATGTCATATTATCGTTGCTGTTTGCATAGATTTAGTGCAAAAACGTTCGGTGCAGAAATTTTGGTGGAAAAATGTGTGGTGGGAAAATGTCGGTGAGTTTTCGATTGATTTCAAGCGATAAATTTCGATGGAATTCGTAAAAATTTCGATAGTTACATGAATTTTCGGTATTGTCAACTCAGGCAAAAAAAGTTTTTGAAAAAGCTCTTGATTTTGGCTTTTTATAGCTAACACAGAACAAACCGGGAGTATCTTTGGCGCATAGTACATATTCAGTAAGTAGCAGCTACAATAATTCACAAATTGTGAATGGTTACTCTGGTTCAATGTCTTGTAATAATAGATCATCCATTCTTGCAATGCGAAGACGAAGCTATCTCATCAGAGACATTAAACCCCACTGAAGAAAACGATATCCGTCTTCTTGCGTTTGTTGCGGCGAATGATCATTACGAATTGTGGTACAGGGCAAGTTTATTTCAAGGCTGTCCTGTTCCTCAGAAACCAGGGACTTCTATTCAGAGACTCAAGGAAGTTATCGAGAAAAACTGTAATGTACAAGGAAATCCTGTTTCAGACGGGAGATTTGGACTTGGAAGAAATTGGTTGCGATCTAAATGATGAAACTAAGGATGTTGTAATATCAATGGTGGAAGTAGGGATGCTGATGACTATCTTAATAATTACAATGATAATAATAATTCCGGCATGTCAAATATGGCAGTTGTTTAACAATAATAATATGATCAAGCTTAAAAAAGTCGCAAGGGAACGACAATTCTTTCATTTGTGACGAAAAACGAAATTTTGTGAATGGAATGTAGAGAAATGGACTTTTCTTAGTCTGCAAAAATTTCGGTGCTATAAAATTTTGGTGGTGAAAAATTTAGGTGAGGAAAAAATTTTGGTTCTCTAATCACCGGAATTAAATCCCACCGAATTTTCTTGCACTTGATGTAGCTATTTATCACTTAGTTGCATATTTAATTGTGCGCGGTTATAAAGTGTATGGTCTAAAAAGGCGTGGTCCGTTCAAGTCCCCCAAATCTGTAATGGGTGCGAAGCCCCTGAACTCGAGTGGCTCAACTCTACAGAGACGCCTGTAGACTCATGTGGTACTACGGGAACTGGATGCAAAGAACATCCCAATAAAGTTCTCTAAACAGTGCTACAATATAAGGTTTGTTTTTCTACGGCTAAGAACTATAAACAGTTTCTAGCACCAACACCTGATAGTAGATTTGTAAAATGTTAAGCTGAAGCGAGTAGTATTTGTAAATACTTGCATTACAACATTATTTTTGAATGCAGCGAGAGTGTACATATATGCACAATGGATTTTTGTGTTGTTGTGAGAATCCTAGAGAGTAGCCACTTGTCTCTAACATTTTGTACATGTAATATGCTTATCTTGTAACTGAAGACCATTGAGGATTCAGTCAAAGCATGTCTCGCGCGTGAGTGAATACTGTTGAAGATGTAAGTCGCAACGTTTGAAAACTGTTGAAGTTTTTTCCTGATCCCTATTTACGTCTTTAAAAATCTTTTAGTGAGTGTAGCTTATATATATATATATATATATATATATATATATATATATATATATATATATATATATATATATATATATATATATATACGCGGCAGTGCGGAAACCGCAAAGCATCTAAAAAACAGGGGTTATATAAACAATAATAAACTATTGAAGATATTGACTAAAGACATATTCCCCTATCTCGTACATTGTTCACCCTTACAAAGGCAAATGGTACGTATGGAATCTGGGCGAGGATATCATACACAAGAATACTAATGATGGTTCCCGTTTTTGAAGGAGTGTGGTTTCTACACAACTGCCATTTATGGTATCACATAGTTGTAGTACCTTTTGTTCAGCATTCAAGACTAGCATTGATTCCCTGACATTCTCGTTCAAGATTTGAAAAGAAAATAGAAATTCCAGACAATGCATGTTCATGGGAAATTAGTTTCGTAAGGAAACTTTCAGTGTAGAAAACCCTATCAGAAATAAAAGATCATATTCTGAAAGTCAATTATCAAACAATGGTACAAGGAATATCAACGCATACTTTCGACAAATGAGGAACTTCTATCGTGCTGTAGCGCAACCTCTAAGCAGTGCCTGACACTGGGGTTTGAGGGGCACGGCTGCTAACAGTTTTCCTCGGAAATTCGCCCCAGCCTTAAGAAAACGGTTTTTTGGCAAATCCAATCCAACCTACTCTGAGGACAATAGGGATTAGACAGAGTAAAATAAGAATAACTTTTAGATTTATATTGTCAGCATCATTACGACCCAGTGCCTGTTTCATGGAAAAATTCCCTAGACTACACTGTGCCGTGAAAGAACTGACCACGCCTTGCACGAATGGTCTGGTGGCCACGCCATGTGACTCTAAAATCGCAGACTTCATTTTCTGTTTTTTCACATATATGGTGCTAAACATCCTTTCTAGCAGACCATGAAGTGTTATAAAAGTTTATCCTAAGGAAGGATGGCCAAACATGGTAAAAAGACCTTCAGAATTTCAATACCATCACAAGTTGACCACACTTGTACATTTCATAGACCGCGCTTTCACTTTCCAAGACTATAAAATGTGGCCAAGACCAAAAGCAAAAAAGACACTGTTTACGGCCTCACGCTTTGAAGGGAATTTTTGAGATCACACTCTATAAATCTCAGGGAAACGCCCAATTAAATAAAACGAAACAAATTTTCCAGATAGAAAACGGCAGATGAAGTCTGTTACATAAGTATGAGCAGCTTCAACAGAGTACAACGCAATTCTGGATCGAAGGATATTTCGATAAATTGCAATCACATCTTCGAAAAAGTGGGTGGTATTTACCCCGGTAGACACCCCTGTGGCTATGCCACTGCTCTCACCATAAACTATTCTACCACGAATTTCAAAAAGGGTGGTTTCTCAAGCCATTCCGAAAATACAACCGCGTTTAAGAGAAAGACAAAGAGATACCAAAAAAGGAACATATTTCGATTTAGATTTTATATAATGTGGATAGGTTCCTGTAATGAAAACTGACAGTTTACATCTGAGTATTGTATAAAGAGATCTTGAAATGTGGCAGGCCAATTGGATTCCCTATTAGCGAGGACAACAAAACGAAACAATGAAAGCAAAATAATTAACAAAAGGTAACACTAGCAAAGCTCCGTTTACAGCTAATAATAGTTCTCAAGTCCGTTGATACTCAATACCGTACTATTGTACTCTGAAAATGTCTGAGCTTTCATCTATAAAATTCAAAACATATCATAGTTATCAAACAAGCATAACTTAAGGGTGTAATGAATGCAAGTATTTGCGAATTAGCACAAAAATTCTTTAGCTAACAATACATAAAAAGTAACTGAGTTCATATATAAACAAAGAGTTGAACTAATGGATGAAGCCAATTGGATGTGTGACAAACCGAGTGATTGCCTCCCATGAATGATATCTCTCTAAGAAAAGGAGGAAGTCTTTATGTGGATGAAATAGAAGTGGAAAAGAAAAAGAAACTAAGAGAGAAAGATTCTATGGAAAAATGAGCAGAATAGCACAAGAAAGAAGGGCCTAGCTAGAGAGTAAAAGTAGAATGAACAAAGGAACTAATGAACTAGATGAAGAAAAGCCATAAAGAAAACGATATACTGCAAGAAGGAGCAATTAACAAATTATGTTTAATATTTTACCACATTTCTTTGCTGCTTTGCATTGAATAACTCCATCCTGAATTGATAACAAAAGTTGCAAATTATATTCACGGCCGAAAGAATAGATGCGTACTAGCGGTGGGGGGGGGGTATCGAAGGGAGGGTGTTGAGAAGACAGTCTGAGGGGACGGTGCTATGATGATAGTGAAACAGGGATGGCATTAAGGGGTCGTGGTAGGGAGATGTGCTGAGGGATAGTATTGCGGTAAGGTGTTACGGGATAGTTTTCGAAGGTGATGTAGAGTCAAACTCGATACAGAAAACTTTTTATGGCCTTGCTCTACGGACATAAGGCTAACTCTATTTGTAGGAACCTAGTGACCTGGACTTGCGATATATATCCGTATGCTTCTACTTTAGAGAGCAAATTTTATCTTGCAAAAAGCAGACTAGTAAAGCTATGATACATATATCTTCCAAAGAAACATCTACCTTATTCTAAAAGCGAGGACATCAATCTAGGATTTGACAGGAGGCAAAAATTGGGGGTATTACCTGAGGCTCCCAAATGAAGGGGAGCTTTTAAAATCAGTAACTATTCAACTTAGTGTAAAAATCTGTTCACCTACCAAGCAAGCACATGAACGGCATCCTGGTTCATTCCAATCCGATCCACTTTTATAAACTTTGTCAAATTTTGAACCTTTCAAGATGCAAGCGGTGCTTAACTGGCCAATCAAAGTACTGTCTTTTGCCACCTGAAAAATGAATGACCGTCAGAAACGTTTTTCCATTATAATGCAGTCTTCCGCTTTCTGCATAAAAGATTCTTAGGCTACGTTTACACGAGTAAAAGTGGATCGGATCTAAACAAGATTGGGTCTATCAGATCCAGTTTTGGTACGGATATGCTTTGCGTTTACACGATGCTTTTGGATCCGATCCACTTTTTTGTTTGATTAATTGCGCGTTTTTTTTATAAGAAAAACACTTTTTTTCCTGAGGCTCAATTTTCTTAAATTTTCACGAATTTGAGGCTGAGATTTTCTTAAGATTTTCTTAACTATTGCAGGAATAAACTAGCTGAAACAGGCTACTTTGTATTTGTTGGGCCACAATAAGTCTCGATCTTTGTACGAGAGTTTGCAAAGATGAGCCAATATCAGTTTCTGGCATGTAAAGAAGATGAACTGTAATTTTCTTAGCATTTTCTTGAACTTGAGCCTTGTGATTTTCTTAGGATTTTCTTAAGATTTTGGCCATCTGAGCCTCACTTTCTTATAAACTTTTTTCTTATAAAAAAAACGTGTACGCACGCGTATTTTGCCTCCGATTACAAAAATTACCTTCTTTTTCAGTCCGTACCAGGTTTGGATCGGATCTCACCGTTTACACGATAAAAAGTAGATCGGGTCTAAACTGGATCTACTTTGAAAACGGTCCAGAAGTAGATCGGATAGCGAACCAGAACTGGATCGGATCCACAAGATCTCGTGCAAACGCTAGGCCTATCCGTACCAAAAGTAGATCGGACCCAGTCTACATCGGATCCAGTTCTGCGCGTGTAAACGGGGTCTTGATCTATCACTGAAATATCAAAGGACCTCCTTCGTGTAGAGGCAATGAAGATGAGAGGGTAAAAGACAGATAGTAAAAAGAAGGTAATACCAAGTTTTAAAAACATATACTGAAAAAACATCAGCTTAACGAGGATATGGAAAATTAAAAAATGTTGATCCAGACATAAGTGTACATTTTACAAGGGAATTTGGCCCTACCATTCCCCTGTAGTTTACCGTTATACGTGTCCGTGCTGCAATTGCCATGTTTACCATCTACAAAAGCCCCCCAATTTTCCTCTACATAAACTGAGGATGGGATCAGGTAACCCCGAAACGTCTTAACAGTGGTAATG
The DNA here is from genome assembly GCA_964019165.1 of Mastigias papua. Classification (NCBI taxonomy): domain Eukaryota; kingdom Metazoa; phylum Cnidaria; class Scyphozoa; order Rhizostomeae; family Mastigiidae; genus Mastigias; species Mastigias papua. The sequence goes on along the minus strand of OZ025267.1, from coordinate 14,846,919 downwards.
TCGCAGTAATGGAAATGTCGTAAAATGACAATGGTAGTGTCGTAGTAATGGTAATGTCGTAAAATGACAATGGTAGTGTCGTAGTAATGGAAATGTCGTAAAATGACAATGGTAGTGTCGCAGTAATGGTAGTGTCACAATTTGAAGTTGGAATTGTCATTAAGAAATCAGATGAAATGCTGAGTCTTTTTGTTATCGATCTAATTTTATATGTTCCTCGCCGTAGTCCTCACCCTTAAATTCATATTGAAACTGCGGTTTCCAACGGATGTCTTAAAGCTAAGAAGTCTTATAGGCGCTGCAAGACAGTATTTCTACGTTCTGCTTTCGTTTTCACTGCTATTTTTCGAGTAAGTTAAGAAACTTTTAAAAGACCTTTAGAACTAAAATGTGGCCAGAAATTTAGAAACTTTTACTACTAGGCCTTGAGAGCTAGGTTTCATATAAAAAACTTGTAATTCTTCTGTAGTTTGCAACCATTCTGCTCCCCGCGGTCACCCTCTCTCTTGATAATTTTGATATTATTAGTCACGTCAAGAACAACATGGGTCTCCTCATACACAAGAATATACTTATTTTTAGAGATCGCCCTAGTCTTATTTCACAAATGCCATCTTGCCCTCTTATACTTTTTTGAGTGAATGTTTAAGTTTGTCTTTTATTTGCTTTGCATTTGCTCACCCCCCCCCCCCTAGCATATAAGTTAGTTTGTCCATTAAAAAAACTTTCATACTGACGATGGATCTTGGAATGGTTCCGAAAAGTCTATTTAGAAAAGTTACTACAATAGTTAGTTTACTAATAGATGTGTAGTACTGCTTCCATACTGAAGACTGATTAAATCATCATATCTTTTTCTCGTCGTTCTGGTTCTAAAATTGACCACAAGGAGGAAGAATATGTTGTCCAAGTAAGTTAACAAAATCCTGGATTTTTTAAATACGAAAATGTCAAATACACAGACTGTCAAGATGGCATTATCAATTGTGAAAAAGTACCGTATTTTGTTGATGATGCAACGTTGCACTGTAAGTTTGTATGACAGATTTATCGTGTGAAAAGCAAATTGACAACCAAACAATGATTAAAAAATATTTTGAAACACGTCGTATCAATTGTGCGTGGCACGTGATAGCTTAAAAATTATTTACAATAACACGACTCAAAGATGTAAGAAAAAAATAGTAGAATACGTGACAAATGAAATGAAAGGATCGTTTATTCTCAAAAATCTGAAGCTCTACTTTTAAAGGAAAAGATAGGTTGATGACAACACTCATTTGAGATGGTACCTGAGCTGTTTTCAGTTGTTCGATTTGGCGTTGAAGATCCTCGACAATCTTTTTCAAAGCACGAAAATCTTGGCATGTTGGGCAAACTGGAAATGAAAAATATATATTTGGAGTTACAAATTACAGATTCTCGCGCTAATGCAATGGCAAAAATTTCATAACAATAAAATGAATCAAAAGCTTACAAAAGGAAAACACTGATAAACATCTTACAGTATATTAGACGGGCTTTAGGTACTCAAGAAGAACTGCACTCATCTTCGTTACACGGAGATATGCCTTATAAACAGTGGAGAATATCTGGGAGTAGACCAGGCCATGGGAGCCTGGGAGCGAAGCTTGGAGGACAACTTTTAGCGACTACGCCCTGAAAATGGCACTTTTCTTGAAAATTCTCGAGGTGAGTGCTCCCCTCGCTCGCAAGTGGCCTGCGGTGCTTGTAACTTATATGAAGGTTGAAACTTATATGAAGGTAGAAATAGCTTAGAGGTTTGAAGATTTCGAAAATATTAATGAATTTAAAAGTACCTCTCAGAGTTCTAAAATGGGAGTACAGAAGTCTATACAAAAAGACATGTGCAGTCTGTCTGAATTAAATGATGATTACAGCTTGGGCGAAGTGGCATTCACGTTTAAAGAAAAACTAAGTGCAGAAGAACAAAAATCCCTTTTCTGATGATAAGCATTAAAAATAGGGTCTCTCTTGTCATAGACGGATACTACGAGTTGCAAATTGGATAAAAATGTGTTAGAAATTACTGAAACAACCGCTTTGAAGTTTAGTGCCTGTTAGTGGTTAAATGAATGACAAAATGCATCCTTTCTGGAGACCCTGAACAGTCGAGAATAAGTGTGCATTGTTTTACCATCACAAGATCTTCCATCCTTGTTTACTTCAAAGTTATCTCCGCATGTACAGTTGAATGATCCGGGAGTATTCTTGCAATACTGTCCACATCCTCCATTGTCCTTGAAATTTAATGAAAGACAAACAGACCTAGTTATCCTCGTTACGAAGACAAGGTCGCTACATAAAAATAATCGTAACCGATTATTAACGATTATTGTAACAGAATGGCCTATCACCATAATGCATTCTACTACTATCAGGGTCCAGATATTTAAGTATTAAAAATCCAAAGGTAATAGATCAAAGTATAATTCTTGAGTCTAATACAGTCCAAATGAAAGACATAGTTCCGCACCGTAACTATTGCAAAGATACTGTTTTCCATATCAGCTGCTGAGGGCCATTTTCGATATTTCCAAGTGAAAGGTATATCATACATGGGAAAAATTTTCATTTACAATAGATACTATATCACCGGCTCCTCTCGAACATAGTTCCACGAAAGCCATAAATGTGTAATGTCGGGGTGGAACGTAGCAACGTCTTATTGCTAAGTTCCCGGGCATTTTCAATATACAGGCAATATTTGTGGAGTGCTACATATTTTTGAGGGAAACAGAAACTGAAAATTCCCCCATTATGAAATGGTTCATCACCTATCTTTGGCTAGACTTCTTGTATTTGATGGTCTTTGGTATTTTTAGCGAGTGCCAGAAAAGAGAACGAGCAAAAAGGATCAAATTGAAGCTAGATTCTCTAATCTCTCGTCTCAATGGTGCAAAAAATCTATTTATCATATATGGCTAATTTCAAAGTCAGCAAAGGAAGTAGGAATTTAACATCTGAAGCTATTGACTGTCAGCTGAGGAACTCAAAGGTAGACCATAGATTACCGTTAATGAGAACATCTCCTGTTCAGAAGTCGTCTGTGCACAGACGAGCTAATGTCTGGTATGGCCTAGATAGTGGTGCCAAAGTGTCCTCATCCCTCTCCTCATTTCGAGGAAAATATAAAGCCAAAAATATTAACCAATCTATGACTCATCGCACGCTTCTTTCGTCTTTCTTCTTTTATTTCATCTTTTTATGTAATCATTGTGATTAGGATAATGTTATATATTTAGTTATTATTTGATTTTGTTGTACCTTGGTTCTATGTAAGCAATATGTAAATATTGACCATAGATAAAAAAGTTAAATGAATGAAATGAAATGACAATCAATAAAGGATTTTTGCAAATGACAATCATCCTATGAGAACTCTATATAACTACTTGTATGCACAGGAGAAACTACGCAAGTTGACAGCATACATGCCAAAATGCAAATAACGTGTATTGCTGAAACATGGAGCTGAAATGCAAGACTATCCAAGAAACAATTTCAAGGGTAGTTAAAAAGAAATATAGAAATAATAATCACATACAACTAGACACTCATTGATATCATCACAATATTTGGGATTGGTTGCATTTTTGGAATAACCACTACGGCATTGGCAGCTGTATGTAAATAAAGAATATGAAATAAGATAAGTAAATAAGAAATATGAATAAGATAAGAAGAAGCAAATGAAATTGCAGTACAGCAAAGTTCAATACACTTTACACAACACCATTCGATGAAAACATGAATTCACAACAGACACTATGACTATTCTAGCACCTCTGGATTTTCACTAAGCACGTGTTACTTTGTGACTTATTTCTAATACATAGCCTGTTCAGGTGCACTTCTCTGAGATCCCATAAAGTCCGTCAGATGCCAGAGCAAGAAGTATAGATTTTCTTGGCAGAGGCTACGGTCCATGTTGCCGGAAAATGCAGTACTCTCATTCACACCTGACGAAGCTTTACTATTCCATCAAATAAAAAAATTGCTCTACTCCAAAATCTTGTTTCATTTTGAGCAAGAGACAATGCACAATTTATTTGAAACATCAATAATTTAATATATAATTGCTGCTACATTAGAACTTTTCTAGGGCAAGTTATCCTTACAATACAAAGACGCAAACTTGCACATGTTACTAGACAATGGTGTAGTATATATTGACCATATCTTTAGTTAGGAATTAATATAAACACAGGTTTTTTATATGATTAAACGAAAGCAGTACTCGACCGCTCAAAAAGTTAAGAAAGTTCAGTAGTGGATTTTTGAGACCCAAGAACATTTGCCAGTTGATACACATCTAAAATTCCAATTTCCCCGCAAAAGCTCATCATCTATTGTGCTAAATTTGAATATGTTTCTTCTGATAATCTATGCATTTCGGCATTATGCAGTGTGCGTGTGCGTGTGCGTGTGCGTGTGTCTGTGTCAATGTCTCTGTGTGTGTGTGTGTGTGTGTGTGTGTGTGTGTGTGTGTGTGTGTGTGTGTGTGTGTGTGTGTGTGTGTGTGTGTGTGTGTGTGTGTGTGTGTGTGTGTGTGTGTGTGTGTCTGTGTGTGTGTGTGTCTGTGTGTGTATACATATATGTACACGTAAACTAATCTAAATCGATAAAACTGCAGTGTTACACGAACTCAAATATTCTTATGAAGAAATTCGTAAAAAGCTTTTAGCATTGAAATAATGAAAAATCTTCAGTATTGAGACAAAAAACTTATAAAAAAGAAGTGAAGTATTTGTAACAAATGACAATTTGTTTCGCTTACTTCCTTGTGAATAATGACTGATACCCAATGGATAGACTCTTTGAGATTTTAAGGACAAGAAGATGTGTACAGAAAAGTCTACATGTTATACCACACTACACAAAAGTTCTACAAACCTGAATGATCCAGGGCTGTTTATGCAGTTGTGTTGACAACCTCCATTTTCAACTTTGCACTCGTCTATATCTAGAATAACAAAAAATGAACCTTTTGACAATTACACCGTAACATGAAATTTTCTTCAATAATTGGACAATGAGTGGGGTCTATGAGTGGAGTACAGTGTCTACCTTCAAAGAAAATGTGATGGCATTTAAAACTATCCGCACTACAACCACCAGCTCTTAACTCTTTAAAACACCAAAGGTAGAATAATTCATAAGAAACCTTGCACTAGACACCCTAAAATTTAAGAAACTTCTTGAACTATAAGGAAAGAGTTACGAAACTTTAGAAATATCTCTATCATCTTACCAGTTTCGGAAACCGTGTTTTTCTTCCACGGATTTAACAAGTCTCCACTACAATATGTTCTATGTGGTAAGCCTAATGGGCACTACAAAAGATACTATTATATGTTTTGTATTCCTTTTCATTGCAATCTTTTCATTAGACCAAGGAACATTTTAGAAACTTTTAGAACTAAAATGTAGCCAAAAATTAAGAAACTTTTACCACTAGGCCTTGAGCCAGATGTCTTATAAAAAACGAGTAATGCGTAATATTTTTTGAAATCATCCGTTGTGAATACCCTATCTTTACAGAATTTCCAGTTATGCCAGCTGAATAACATATCAAGCATAAGGGAAGACATTTGGAGGAGCTCACAGTCAAAAAATACTGCGAAAGGATCTCAACAGTGGTCTACAATTTGCTCTATAAATAAAATTCAAATGGAATTTCCAGTGTATGTCACGAGAACCAACTAAATACTGTATTACTTCGAAAGAACACCTGGGGAGATATAAAAAAACTATAATAATATTTCATTCGTGGAGGGCGAATACGATATGGTAAGCCATTACAAATATAGTACCAAGCAATATCCATGGAGGAATGGGCCATATCACTAATAAGGTTAAGACGGTATACACTCGTCTTTGTTTATAAAAACAGACCATAAGAAACGAGTACTGGACAGTTAGAAAAATTAAGAAACTTCAGCACTCGAAACAAAAAATTAAGAAACTATTAAATCGTGAAAAAACTGAGAACAATGAAAGTTTGTAAAATCCAAGAAATGATTGATCTGTTGGTTTAGAGCTTAAGACACAAGGGGATAAAAATACACCTCCCACATCTAAATACAGCATCAGAACGGAAGCGAATCTCCTGATGTGATAAAAAAGGTCATGAACATTTCATAACATAGCATATTTTCACAACAGTAGAAACATCGACAAGTCTAATCATGTAAGGAACCCCAAATATAAAATTCATCACGTCATAATTAAGAAATTCTTAAGAAACAATGAATATTGAAATTCCCAGAACATTAAAGAAACTGGAGTGCTCAACGTCGAACTTTGTTTCATATAAAAAATGAATGTAGTTGAATTCTGACTTAAAATGCCCTGAGATTAAACAATTCAAGGAAGTGTATAAATTGGCTGAAGCTTTCAAGCCTATTTTAGAGCCTTTAAGACTTTCTCACAGAATTGTCAAGTACTATAAAATTACATACAAATATAATTTACAAGCAAAGATTGTTTATATCGATCAAACTACCTTCACATGTGCAATTATCAGTATTAAGCTTGTATCCCTGTTGGCAAGAGCATTCGTAACTACCAGGCTGATTTCTGCAGATCTGATTGCAACAAGATGAATTTTCCTTGCACTCATTAACATCTAAAATACAAACAAAAGAAACTATGATGCAAACAAGCAATAGTAAAGAATAACAAATATAAGAAATATGATGCAAACAAGCAATGGTAAAGAATAAAAATAGGCCGCATTTAATCTTCTAGATAAAAAATGAAAAATTTTCCGTTATGACTAAAAAGAAACTGTGAAGGGCCTAATTGACCAAAATAACAGAAATGAAATATTCATGGAAATTAGTAAACTACAATACTCACCAAAAGTCCTTGCGGAACTTACAAAAAATAGCAAAGAACCACATTCCTCTACACTTTGTCATCTTTAAAGCATACACACACCAACCCCCTAGAACAATGTTGATCCGTCTATGGGGCACTTGAAGTTGGCATGCAAATAACATTTTTCCATTATCGCATGTACTTTTCCCAAAATAACATTGTTTGGGAAAGGAGGGGGGGGGGTGAAATATCATCGCAGAATAAAGTGCAAAATGTCCCAGGACTGTTGACGATTATTGTTGTACACATTTTTGCAAGGAGCTCAAGGGCTAGTTCTTAAGGCCCGGCCAAACTAGGAAACATTTGTCCTACAACATACAATGTGACGTGAAATGTTCGACCATCTTCAAAACATTCATGCAACAAATCCTTGGTCAGATTTGTCAAATGATATGGAGGCCAAACTAGGAAACATTTATGAAACATCCACAAAACATATCATACAACAAAACTACATAGTTTGCCAAAGGTCTTTAAAGTTCTTTATTTTTGGACCGCCTTGGTCATATTGTAGTACTAAATGTCCGTTATCCTTAGTTTAACTGCAAGTTTGGCACTGTATACCTATTGCAAGTGTTAAATGTTAAGACAATACACTATAGACATTGCAAGTTTGAACACAACCACAATCTATGAAGCAATCCTATATGGATAACGCTTACATGTTTTTACACGAAAATTTTTCACCCAGTAATGAAACTTCATTTGCTTGTTCATAATTTCAGTGCTGAATCTTTCTCAACACTTTCTTAACAGGAATATCCGAGATTAGGTAATACCAAAGTGCTACTCAAACATACTGGCACTACAAAAACTAAACACTCTACTACATAGGATAACACAATAAAGTTATACAAATGAAGTAAAAGAGATTATTGTCTTGCGAGCAAATTGGAACTTTAAAAGTATATTACTTGTTAACATTCTTAGCTCTTAAAGATCTGAGCTTTCATAAATTTCTGAGCAGTCGAGTATTACTTTCTACAAGCAATTTTCTTACAAAAAAAGCATGTAATTCAAGCATATTGGACCGCAAATGAATGAAATTAGCTTCATATCTATCCACTATTTTGCTGATACTAAAACATTTGAAATTAAAAATTTCCTTAAGGATCCTGTTTTCAGTAGCAAACGTTCCTTAACATTTTTGGCATATAACAGGTAGATTCCTATCACACGGCAAAAAACAATGTTTTCTAGAAAAACATCAAAACTGGAAATCGATCATAAGCCATAGTATCCAAATATCTGGTTTTAAATATTGCTGTTTTCAATGTTTGGTTATGTTTTATTGAAAATTTAATCTGAGAATAGCAATCTGAAATTGGCATGGAGTGCAAGTTCCCACTGATAAGATTCACCCATAAACACCTGGTTAGCCAAAATTGCCAACTTACTCTTGTTTTTGTTGCAAGAGTCTTTGTCATGTGAAATTATCAATTAAGTATGTTCCAGCATTAATTCGTCATTGAAGGGATAGTAAAATAGATATTAAGTATAAGCTAAGCCAGCTTTGAAATGAAAAGCCTAAAAGCTATGAAAATACTTACCAGAACAAGCTCTTTTATCACTTTGCAGCCGATATCCAGCATTACAAGAGCATTTAAAGCTAGGAAATTGCAATAACACATAATAAAATCGCAACTAAAGAATTTTGACACTTGGACATGAAGATTAATTTAATAGGAATGAACCAGGCCTAGTTGTGTTCGCAACGGTAACATAATATAGTACATGGTAAGGTTAAAAAAGCATACCTATATTTCAAAATAAAGAAGGATCAACATGGACGCTTCTGTCTTACATCCAGTTTTAGTATACTTGGATCCAGTATATTGACATGTCATCAGTTTTAATATCTGAATTCTATATGCAATGTTATAAGTTGGGAAGATGACTTTATCTTAAATGTGAAATTGTTGTAAAAGATGAGAGGCCAAAATGTTTGTCCGAAATAGTCAAATATCTGTCCGAAAGTTATTTCGTCGAAGTGTATTCCGAAACTCAAAAATTTCGAAGTACTCATCACTATCAGATTTCGTTGAATTTCAGTTGCGATGAAGAACAAATATGAAAATCGAAGATATGGAACTTTAAGAACAAGACGTTGAGTTAAATTCTGTATGGAAAAAAACGAATAGCACGACTGAAAAGTGTAATATGCAATAAATAACGACCCTCCACTGATCTAGAGGAAAGTACCTCCATCAGTAGTGATCTCCATTAGTCTTACCTGTAAAGAACCTAACTCCAAGTATGGTTCTCAAAGTTCCTAATTCTTGGACTTTTTTAACCAAATTGTAGTATCAAAAATTGCACTATAGTTCCCAAATTTTAATTGCATGTTCAGTACTATATAGACATTATATAAGTGCTAAGCATTAAGACACAGCAACCTATAAAAATAGTAAGTTTCAATTCAAACCCCTCTGCGAATCGCTTGCTACATGAATTACACAAAATTCATCCGCATAAGATTGCAATACAAACAATCCAGGACAACCCAAGAAAATGCAATAACAGCATCCTGTCCTAAGCCTAGTTCAGAGGTCGTGCCATGGTGGTGCCAAAAATCTCCCTTTTGTACTATTGGGGTGGCTACTGCAACCCAATAGTTTGCCCTGCTTGGAGCTTTAACTACTGTCAGATTTCAGCCCTATAGTTCTTAGCTTGTTGTAAAAATTCCATACAGTTTCAAGTGGCTAAGAATGAAAAGCAGAGAAATATGACATGTAAAAGCAAACATGTGATGAAATGCTTCAACATCTAGGCAGAATAAGTTAAGCTTTGTATTCCATCTTCAAAGAAGCTCTAAGTATATGGGTAAGTAGGACACTGTGAAGGAGAATGAGAGGCCTGAGACCGTGCTTCAAATGGGATGCTTTCCGCCAGTGTAAGATTCTCTACACTAGTTTTCCCGACAAAATCTGACATCAAAACGGGTTTTAAAACTGGACGAAAAACAGGGGCTATTTGAAAAGCATTATAAGGGTTGTTCCCAATGTTCCAAAAATGTAACAAAAAAGGAAAACTGCTACACTCAAATGTGACTTTAAAAGTAACACAAATGCGTGACAAACGTTTTCGATTCCTAATATTCCTTACATGGTATCACCCAAATGATATGATAACTTCCTTCCTCATTCCACTACATCACCTTCATTGTGGTGGAATTCCTTGAGAAAAATTTCCTGGTCACAATTGAAATATGTAGAGCAGTTTTCCGTTGTGATGACACTCGGTCGATGAATGTTTTTGCAAGGAACTTAGAACCCATTCTAAAAATTTCATATTTTGGTCCTCTTTTGACCATATTTCAATATAAAAAGTTCCTCAGTAGTTCCTAAATCTTAACTAAACACTTAGTGGTATAGACATAGTATGAGCCATTTGCTACAAAGATTTCACATAATTTATGCTAATTTGGTTTCCTAATTCTCGACTGCGTGTCGTGATAAAAATATACTCGAAGTTGAAAACTATAGTAGTGATTTTGTTTTTAGTAGTACAGATTTCTTAGATACTTTGGCCTTCTACAAAACAAAATCTTGTTGTAGAAATGGAAAATCCAGCCATTTATTACCTTGTGTCAATGTTCGTACAAATTTGATCACAGCCACCTTTATTCACCAAACATTCGTTGATATCTGAAAGACAGATAACAAAAATATGACAGTAACAATGATTTGGTAGATAAGAAGGACGAGAGAAGTGTAAGACTTACACGTTTTTTTCAAATAAAAAACTTGCATCTTAACTTACCTGATACAAAAATTTTATTAATTTGGTTTTCTATTTTCGGGACAGATCGCCTTATAGTTTGGAAGTCGAGCATTTCGGGATGCATATAAATGCTGAACTCTATACTAACACCCAAGCAGATCAAAATCAAAAGTTACAATCTTTTCCAAACAAAAATCAAGCAAATTAAGGCTCATAAAATTTGTTGACATAAGAGTTCATCATCTATAGTCTATAGTCTACTTTCATAATTTTTCTTGAGTATAGTACAAGAGATTCTTGAATTTCCGGCCAGTTTAGTAATAGTTTCTTATAAACTAGTTTCTTATGAAATAAAAACTGTGTAATGCAGAAGGAAAACGAAGGAAATAAAGCAAAATAAACTAATTTCAAGAAGGAAGATGGATCGATTGACAAGACTTCAGAGGCCATACTAAATGTTTTGCTTTAACAAACGAACTTTGCTAGCATAAGGCTACGAAGTAGCAAAATCCACACGCTAATGAATTTCATGTCAGCTAAGTGAAGTCTGCATCGTACCTTTACATGTCACTCTGTCTGGACCCAGCTCGTGACCGTCTTTACAGATGCACTGGAAACTGCCAGGGGAGTTTACGCAATCAACTGCATTAATACATGGATTCATACTTGGCAGGCACTCATTAATGTCTTGAAGAAGAAAGAATTGACTATGAAAGGGAAAGCTCCTGTGAAAAAGTACCTCTGAAAAAGATAGATTACTAACACATTGCCTATGACAAAACAGAAATGTTGCTGAGCAATAAATAAATATTTTGATATGACCCGGGAGATTAAAACTTTGATTAGATATTCAGACTTTTTAATAGACAGAATCTCTATTTAACTTTTAATTTCACAGGACAACGATAGGAAATCCAACGATAGGTCAGACAATTTCCGATGTCCGATTACTGAAACTTTCTTCACACTTTCAAAGCAAGAATAGGTGAGTTTGTGCAACACTACACTGTAATTCTTGTTGTAGGTTAAAATGGGAATTCATATGCCCTATGTCTTATGTCTTATGAATTATCCTACCTGTGCAATTTCTACCATTTGGCGCTAATACGTAACCAATGCGGCATGAGCATTTCCAGCTGGTAAAAGATATGATAATAGTACAAAGTCATTGTATATACGAATATGACTGAAAGCTACATGAAGAATGTGTTTGATTCAATAAGGAACCAAATTTGACTAAGGAAAGATCGCAGGGTGACGAAATCACTTGGCGGGATGAAAGACATGAAGCCATAGCAAATTTAGGAGAAGAACTTAACGACAAAATGGAACATAACAAAGAACACGTGTAATAGGAAAAATCCTTATCCCTCTAGCTCTCTTATCAATAAAATTTTTCTCATATCTACTTTCATGATACTTTCACAATGGTGAGAAGATAAAGACAAAATAATTCTTTCGAAAGTGAAAACCCATTACAGCTAACCTTCCTTTTGTGTTCATACAGCTGTGCTGGCATAATGACCTGAACTGAGATAGTGCACATTCATCAATATCTATGAGAAAATAAATATATTACACACCTCCTGCTAAAAGCTTTGGAACACTTACATTTCTTTTTAACTGTTAGAACAAACTCCCTTTCTTCCCTTAAAACCATGTTGAGTGAAACAAGTTTTACTCGCAGCAGACAAATCGACTCACTGTCAAATAACTTTCAAGAAACTAAGGCTTTATCTCTGCAATTTTTTTATGGGAGGGGGGATCACAAACCTTAAGTCCTGATCGAAAAATTACTACTGTCAAATAGAATATATTACTCAGCGCTCAGTGGGTGTTCTATGCACACCTGCCAGTGACTGTACCTCAGAGTACAGTAGCTAGAGTGCACTTGATAGAATGGCAATCAAAACACGAAAAATTTCAGTGGATGAGGTTCAGGTCTAACGGCTAAAAGTTTATGATATTGAAAATGACTTTCAAGTAAATATTTCTTAAAATCATCCTAAGATCAGTGCATTCCATAGGATAGGTAACAGACTGGGGGGGGGGAGGGGAGGTAAAACTTCAATAAACAGTGTGGGGAACCAAACAATTCAAATTATTGCAATTAGTTATTACTTACTTTTGAACCTCTCCACAAGTGTGTACTTTTACCTATTACTATTGTTTATGGTTTTGATTTCATTTCCTTCCTTGTTAATATCTATTTGCACTCACAAAGCCACTGTATTTCATTTAGTTATCCATATTAAAACTTCGCAATCTTTAGTTGAGGTGGGGTGTAGATAAAAATGCGGGGGTCAGATTTTCTACAAAATTCTCTATTTAAGGTGTGCTAATAAATGGAAATGGGCAGTGAAAGTTTTGAAAATTTGCATTCGGGGTCCCCACTATTGGGTGCCCAAGAGTACCTTGGTTGGGCCATTTAGTTCGGTAACTTTATATGGAAGCCAAACCAACTGGATAGAGGTGTAGTTTCTCCATTACACGAAAACCAATGCCTACGGTCGATAACAAGTGAGATTTTACGTACTTCCTACATTCTTAAGAATCCTTAGATAGCCCGAAATCTAAACATTTATAACTTGACATTTGAATTTTCCTTTCATCTACTGAGACAAACGCATTATTTAAAGATCCCTTTCTCTGCATCTTATATTATTAGAGGTTGAAATGACTTGATTCACTTTACTAGTGAGTGACTTCATTCACTTTACTACCAAGTGTTCCATTTTGGCCAGGTCACTAATTCTAAAAGTGATTCAAGGTATATCACAGATCACAGATCATAGATCACAGATCACATATCATGGGTCACAGGTCACAGATAGAGACACCGCATTGGTTAGATCGGGCATATCCTTCTAAACGCACTCTAGTGAAAGTAGTTCACATCTAACAGCAGGCCGCTTCTATTGCTACAAAAGTAAAGCGATTCCTAGTAACTTGTCCACTGCAAATATCGCTTGAGATGTGCAACTAACTCTATGAAAAGATTTGACCTCAGAGACTGAAAGAGCTGAAAGTCTTCTAAAGTGCGGGGTCAGTGACCAAGCGGTTCACCTGGCTTTCGCTAGCTAGCTGAAGTTAAGCTTGCCTGTGTTAGGTCAGCAACTGGATGGGCGACTTTCCAGAGAAACGACCAAACCAACTCACTCTGCCGACCTTCGGAAGGGACGTTAAACTAGGGGTCCCATGCCTGAATGCGGCATGCACAGTAGGTCTACATTAGCTGAAAAAGCCAGATATAAGAGCCTACTTAAAATAAAGCAAAAACAAACAAACAACCAAGTCAATTGTGAAATTCAGTAAAAGGGTGACTACGTTCTATTCATCATAAAATCACCTACTACCTTGGCAGGAAAGATAGCAATATGACATAAACATGATTAGAACAGGGTTAATGTCATAATCTTCTTACCATTGCATTTAGTCCCATTAAAGAGTGAAAATCCAGGGGGACACTTGCAAATGTAACTGCCAACGGTGTTAACACATTTGGATTCACATTTGTGGGTCCCTGTCTCGCACTCATCTACATTGTGAATACACAAAAAGTTCAAACAGTCAGTGGGGAAGTGAATCATTGATGTATAGGTAGGTGGTTAGGGTGATGGATAACTGGCAAATTGGGTAGATGAACAATTAAAATAAAGAAATTAATGGGAAATGATTAAGGAATAAATTGATGAATGAGAGAGTAGCACAGAAAAATTAATATACAAACTTTTCACAAGAATATCTTACTGTTTGCTGAGCCCAAATATACATTAAAATGTCTGATCTTGAGCCTAATATTATTCTTAACTTATTCTTAAGTTTCAGCAATTCTGAGCAACGATACTCGCATAGACTATATTCTTATAACTAAAGGTGTTGCATCATAGCCTAACGACTCTCGGAACAGATAAGTGAAACTTGCACTAGTTTTGTTGTCTAAAGAAAGCTCATATAACCAACAAATATATGCCTTGACGGAGCTTGGGCATTGTATTTTCCTGAGATGGAGCTTGGGCATTGTATTTTCCTGAAATTACTCTTAAATTTCGGTGATTTTGAGTTTTGATATTCTTATAGACTATATTCTTATAAAAATTGTGTAGCAAATCTTGACAAACCAACCAGCCATTGATCAACAAGCAAAATTATAGCAATGCTATTCTACATTCCTTTCTATCTCATCAACTAGCATTGAGCCTTCTCTAAAGGTAATAGCAAAGGTGAAAAAGTTGGAACATGATACAAGATACGTACTTATATCGATACAAGTCCCATTTTTAGAATCATTTGACGTCTTTTCGTAGCCGGCAAAACAAGCACAGGAATACGTTCCTGGTGCATTGCTGCATTTTTGAGAGCACGGATTTGAACTACATTCATCTATATCGACACATGATTTGCCATCAGGAGCTAATCTATAACCTGGATTGCACGTGCAGGCGAAGGACCCATTTAAATTTAAACATGTATGGTCACAAGGACCCTTTCCACTGTTTGCTTCACATTCGTTGACATCCACGCATGTCGCATTTCTAAGAAAAGGGAAAAAGCACTTTGTTAGCAAACTGAAAAGAGCAATTTCATTCAAATAACGGGTGATTCTATCTAATAGGTATTAAGCCCACTTTCACTCGTTGTAACTTCAAGTGATAATCTATCCTCATTATTGATTGGTGAATGGAATACGAAATATATTTAAATGAATAGTTGATTGATTTAAAAATGCAAGTGGATGACTGAATAAACAATCAACCAACTGCATTATTACCAATTACATCAAACAAGCGATAATGTGATTTGGCGATTGGCTGGACTAGTGATTGACTGATTGACTGATTGCTTGATTGATTGATTGCTTGATTGACTGATTGATTGATTGCATGACTGGCTAATTGATTTGCTAATGCTAACTTGATTCCTTGGTTGATCACTATGAAATCAGCTTTGAACCATGGGCAAGCAAATAAAATTAAGCTTATGGGCCTCCTTAGGATATAAGTCTCCCTATCAATTGCTCAAATATTTCTGGCACCAAAGTAAGCACTTAAATCTACAGAGTTCTTTTGCATGTGCTTTGTTCAAACTCAAGAGATTACTAAAAGGTAAAGAGCAATAGATTTAGATGAGTAGAAAAACTTACAACTTGTCTAAAGATTTAAATCCACTAGAACAAGCGCAGTAATGAGAACCATTCACATTAACACACTGTTGATGCGGCCGATTGCATCCTCCATTAAAAAGGTCACATTCATTTACATCAACACATCTTCTTTTGAAATTGCTTGGCTCGTAACCTCGATTGCATTCGCAGTGATACCTGGTCATAGAGAGGTTTTGTATAACAAATCATTCTGCTATCTATTTCAAGTGACAATCAATGTTGATGCAGCTCAGCTCTTCCTAATTCATAAATACCTTATTACAAACAAAAAGAATAAAAAATTTAATATAAAAGCATTGTCAAGTGACTATAGAATTAAAGTATACAGCAAAGACTATACATTACGCAATACTGTGTCCTAAAAGATAAAGTTTCAGCTGCATTGCAACACTAGAAGTAACAACCAGAAAATCAGACAACAACTAAATAACTTGAATGCTTTTCAAGCTGCTTTTCTTGCGCCATATACGTAATATCTTTAAAAGACCTGAAAGTTGGCTCAAATACAACAACAGATTTTACCCTCCAGCACTATTTATGCAATTGTGGCAGTCAGGTGGTGGAGTTAAACACTCGTCCACATCAAAGCATCTAAAGGGTAACTTTGGGTCTTTCTTAAATCCAGGGAGACATTCACATCTGTATGAACCAGGGAAATTGACACAAGATTGCTCGCATTTTAGTCCGTAGCTTGCACATTCATCAATATCTAAAGGAAAATGGTATTCCATATGATGCCAGCAAATGATTAAAAAAAAGAGATGTCAATATTTCAGGACTTCTAGCAACTAGTTTCTGTTATGAGCGGTATAAGAATTGACTACGAATGTGAAAAACACAGTGCCAGCTGGCTTCACAGTAGTTTAAAGCAAATTACAAGTACGACATATTAATGATTTCTCTATACCCAAAGAACTATATTGTACAATCATAGCTACTCAAAGTCCGTCCATAGAAATTGTTCCGCGCAAAGACCTCCAACAATTACATTTCAGTTGCTTTCATGACAATAGGCTTCAGTTAGTTGCCTCTACATACTTTTTTAAGAATACCGTTAATTTTCGCTGAGCCTGTACATTCTTAAAACTTATATTATGAGCCTAAGAACATTCTCAAATGATTTTCAAATTTAAGCGATTTTGAGCACTAATACTCGTATAGATCATATCAATAAAAAACTCCCAGACCGGACAAGTGAAACTCACACTTATTTGTTTTCCAAAGAAAACTCAAATAGCAAAAAATTCTAAACCTTGATGAAGCTTTGCAATATTCTACAATTATTTCTAAATTTCAACGATTTTCAGCCTTGATAATCTTATACCCTACAATCTTACAAGAAAAGTGTGTAGACTTAGTCTGGCTCAGCAAACAATTTGCACACTCAGTTTACAGGAAAGCTTCGAAAATACAACCGAAATGCATTGTCCATATCGAAGTAGCGTACGTATGAAAATTGAGCTATTGATAAAAGGATGCAAACTTGTTGCAACATATTTAGTCTAAATAACTAGAAATACATCAGCGCAATTTACAAATGGCAATATAGCTACTTTGGGAGAAGTGGAAGGTAGCGTTTTTGGGAGGCTACGTGCAAAAACTTTTCCAACAAGTTTCCAACCTACTAACAACATTTCAGAAATGGTAACCGTAGAATAAAATTCTGATCGAGCAAGAAAACTCTAAAATTTCTGATAGATTCTGTGCTTGTCGGCTGTAGCCCTCCCTGGAAGCTCAAATGTGCGTTGAAAATTTGCACTTTCGAGACTGTTGACACAAATATCGAATTCATTGAATAATTTTCACCATAAATGATGACCTCTTCAACTGTAAATCCTCAAGCTAGCCTCCTGGGGGCTTATTTATATGTGATGCTTTTTGGGTGGAGGCTTATTCGAGGGGAGGGCTTATTCGAGGGGGGCTTATAAAATTATTTGATACATTTTGCATAAAAAGCTCACTGTCAAAGCTCCTATTCTCCATACTACTAAAAGAACACAACAAATTTAAGCACTAGTCGTTATCAAAGACTTCATCATCATCATCTGGGGTGGGGGCTTATTCGAGGGGGACATGTTAACAATTTGAAGCTCTAACATGGGGGCTTATTCGAAGGGGGGCATATTCAAGTACGGCAGGCAATAGGTTTTAACGATCGTTGTGAAGACGAGAGTTGGAAGGAGGACAGTTGCTATTTTGAAGGTGGTAGCACAATGTAGAATCGGGTTCCTGACCAATAGAAAGGTGCAACAGACTATGAGTTCAGCATACAATCGGTCAAAATAAATGAAACAGTGACTCAGGTGGAAACCAAATAACGGAGAACATAATGAACAAGACCGGGCCAACGTAAACATTGTGACACTATACATCAGGAAAAAACCAGTACAAATAAATACCTCTGCAAGTTCTTTTGTTTGTACTTAACTTGTATCCCTTTCTACATAAGCAGATATAATCACCAGGTGTATTGTTACATCCTTGGTTGCAAAAGTTAGTTGTTGGGGAACTGCACTCATCTATGTCTGAAAACAGCAATTTCTGTATCAACAATCTTGCCAAAGAAGGGATGTTTTCAGAAAAAGCAATAGGACGAAGTCAAATAACCACATAATATGTAAGACAGGGAAGTAGGGACAGTAACATGCTACAGAGCAACACGAGGAACAATGAAATAAAAGTGAAATAGAGAAATATGTTGCGTGATAGACAATTCCTGTTGACATGATGGGAGAAAAGGACTAATGATATCACGAGAGTATTCATACTGAAGCAATAATGACAAAACACAACGTATCGGTTGCTAAACCATCTTGAGGAACAAAAATGTGGCAAAGTATCAAAAGAAGCGAAAGTAGCTTCATAGATCTAAACAAATATGGGGGCATCTAACACAGGGGATACAAAAGACCAAACATTCCATCAAACATTTCTTGGAATCGTTACCTACATAGAAAGGTACATATTCCAAGCAATTTCAAAGCCGAAATGAAGTCGGGAGCAATTTCAAAGCCAAAATGAAGTCGGGAGCAATTTCAAAGCCAAAATGAAGTCGGGAGCAATTTCAAAGCCAAAATGAAGTCGGGAGCAATTTCAATGCTGAAATGAAATCAGGGCTTTACTAAAGTAATAATCCCTAGTGTACATGGAAATTCCAAAAATAGAAGATTTATGTACAAATGATCAATCCCTTACCTGTACAACGAGTACCATTCTTGATATAGCCATCTCGACAAGTGCAGTAAAAAGAGCCGTATGTGTTATGGCAAATATGTTCACATCCTCCATTGTTTTCTATGCATTCATTTATATCTATAAATTAATTTCAAACGAAAGTAAGCGCATATGCAGCGAGATGCAAGCAATATGTAAAGAATATTACGTAAAGGGACGTTGATTTGATTGCAGTCTATGTGATATTCAGTAATATGTTTGGTGAGGTGATGCTTGTCATATATGGTAGGCGAGTGTTGGTGCTGATAAGGACAATGGAAACGATATGGAGGGAGGGGGGCGATGACAATAGCTATAATACAATGATAATGGCGACGATGATGATGATGTTAATGAACTGACGAAAAATATGACGATGATGATGATGACAATGACAAATGACGATGGACGATAGAGTTAGGGACGTCGACCAATAGAGGAGCAGAGGGGCAACAAGAACGAAGGGGCAACTAAGACAACAGGTGAGAGCCTAAAATCTTGGGCCTTTCCATTTGATTAATTCATTATTACTGAAGCCAAAAGACCAGATATGATCGTAGAAGACAGAAAGAATAGCCACTGCATGATCACAGACCTTGCCGTTCTGAACTACAAAAGAGTTGACAACAGTGAAACTGAGATGATTGATAACTATCGTGATTTAGGCAGAGAGGTTAAGAGACTATGAAAAACATAAGTAAACATTGTAATTGGTATCCTAGGTACCATGCTAAGACTACTGCCAAAGAGGCTAGAAGGTATTGAAATAAAGACCCATATTGTAGATTTGTAAAAAAGTGCAATCCTTCATTCTGAAAGGATCCTAACAAATGTTCTTGAAATTTGAGAACACTTGTTGTCATCAAACCTAAAGAAAAAATATCTACTAAATATTTTGGCGTAATAAAACTAATAGCTCAACGTTTCAAAATGATGCATGATCCTAGGGTCCCAGGCGCGCTGTTACGGAGGGGGTCCTGGGGTCTAGATCCCTGTCCTTTTCATCAAAAGGTATGAAAAAAGTGTCCTTATTTGGATAATCTTAAAACTATTGATATGTGTTAATTAAATCTGCTTATAATCATGATTAAAACATGAATGTAACGAAATCATGAAACTTCCTGCAGTATTTCTTCCGTGTCTAAATCTGGAAGAAGTTATTCCAAGCTGTATGCTTCCGAGTATATCCTTAGTGTATACCCTATCTTACTCCTGCCTTGGAAAATTCCTAGTTGCGCGCCTGGGTCCTGATATTTAAGGATTTATAATGTTAAGTATCATATGAGTCAAATATAGTCCCAATTGAAGATAAATAGCTTCAGATGTCAAAATGCTTTTCTAAAAATGGTCTAAAAGTAGTTTCGATTAAAACTTTCTGGCACTGAGTTGCAAATCATAGAATTCTTTTCCAACCAGACAACAACAACTTTTGCGTCCAAACTCTACTTTTACATGAGGTAATTTTACTAAATGTTAATCGCTTCTAGTATTCTTCCCATGAGCCTTTACAAGGAAGTGATCTTTCAATGCATCACCTACATTGCCTTGTAACGTATCGACCATCAAATCAAACGACTCAACATTTCCGATTGTCTTCTTATAGGATGCAAGCCACCCGAAGGAATGCAAGCCATAATGTCCAAAGACGGAGATTATCATCTGCTCAGCTCTCGCAGAGTCAACGGAACTTCTGATTCGTCTAAACTTCTAAGCTTTCATAAATCTCTTCAAAGTGGGTTGCAAAGCTCAATGCTTAATTTAGGTATACTTCAAGACATTTGTAACTTGAAACCCCTGCAATTTATGTGCTATTCACTAAAATATTACTTAGTCGTATAGCTATGTCATAGACCTTTGGTCCGGCTTTCAAGATTACAAATAGTTCATTTTCATCGAACCAGGCTTTTCAATGCTGCGCTGAAGGTCATGATTCAGCTTTCCTTCAACGTTACCTAAGAAGCTGCCTGACACGAACACCACTGCCTCATCACCATACGTTACTTTCAAATTTTGAAGAAATGTGCAAGCCTCATGGAAGTACATGATAAACAATAGAGGACCAATAAATGACCCTGGTGATACTCCACAAACTAATGATGTTACATCAGAGGTGCATCCATAACATTTAGTGAGGCTTACTACGATACAAATGTCATAACTGTTTTTGTCAAAGAAAGTACTTCTGATTGCATTACTAGGCAGGGGGGGGGGGCTTGTCCCCGTACTCCCTCCGGCGTCCATACCTCCTATTAGGTATCTATGTAAATTGCACTACCATTACTTGGAGATTTACATGAAAACATACTAATTGCAGGTGCATATCAGCTCAGCCAAGCACACGTAAATATGGACGAGAAAAGACTATAATTAACTGAAAGAAATTTAAGAATACCTCGGCAACCCTCGTCCTTATCAGTGATTTCAAATCCATCAGCACAACTGCATTTGTAACTGCCAACAGTGTTGGTGCATTTCCCATTACAGCCTCCATTATTGTCCAGGCACTCATTTATATCTGAAATAGCATGGGCAGGACTGCATTTAGTCTGCTGAATAGTCATTGCCTTGACAAATGGAGATAATAATAATAATAAAGAAAAGTAGTCACGCCTTTGAAGCAGTGGCAAAATATTAAATAAAACAAGAGACAATTATTGATAATTATCTACTAATAGAAAAACAGGGTTCTCAGGGCTCCTTTTAAAAAATTCCCTGGGCTTTCCAGGTTATCCACATTTTTCCTGATCCCAAATTTACTGTTTTCTAGGCTCCTGAGAACCCTGATAATGATGAATAATGATAAGAAGCCTAATGCAATGCTACTACTTACAGGGCACTTTTTAATAATAGCATGAGCAGGACTGCATTTAATCTGTTGAATAGTTATTGCCTTGACAAATGAGAATAATAATAATAATAAAGCAAAGAAGTCACGCCTCTGAAGCAGTGGGAAAAATAGCAAATGAAACAAAAGAGACTTATTGGTAATTATCTACTAATAGATAAACAAGGTTCTTAGGGCTTCTTTCAAAAAATTTCCTGACCTTTCCAGGTTTCCCAAATTTACAGCCCTGACTTTTCCAAGTTTTCCAGGGTTTCTAGGCTCCTGAGAACCCTGATAATGATGAATAACGATAAGAAGCCTAATGCAATGCTACTACTAACAGGACTTTTTAACGATAATAACTACCAAGGAAAGGTCCGCAGTAGGCCCAACATTTTCCCCAGAAGTGATAGGCAAAATAAGAGAATTTCCCCAATTATGTGGACCCACTCAATAAAAGCTTTTCAAAGGAGTGAGTAGTGTTCTTTAGGGTCATTCGGGCATTACGTAAAAGATAGTTTGATCTATTCACTGCGAACGTGAACTGACTGTTACTAACTCTCTACCAATGTATGTACAGTGCGTGGTCACAAAGCTTTGCCAATCTTTGAGGCTCTTTTGGGAAATCCCCCAGTAATGGAAATTATTTTAAAAACTTTATCACTACTAATAATACCTATGCAAGTAATTCACATGTACAGTTGATCAAATTAATCTGTACTAGTGGTGCACAAGCATATGGACAGCTGTTGGGGCTCTTTTCGTAAATTCATTTCTATAAGAAACTACGAACTCACCATATGTATGTCTACAAGAAACTGAGAATGTGGCCCAATAAAGAAAAAGTCTTAATACCTTAAATTTTGTGAATTCTAGTTGTTGAATTAGAATTGGGAATATAGAAAATTTATCATTTATTTATCATTTTATTAAATATAATAAATTACCATTTTAATTTATGATATTAGAAAGTTAATAAATTATAACAAATAATAAATAATAAATTATAAATTATTTTCATAACTTATTATACTAGAAAATTTATTTACTATTCACTTGCAGCAAGGAAGGGCTGGCTTCCCGGGCTACTCCTCTTTTACATCACTGGTCTTTACTTAAGTATATTCAGGAATACCTTCGCAATTTTGACGATCGCTAGCAAGTCTGTAGCCTTCCCGACAAGAACAAACGCGCTCATCCTCCATATCAGTACATATCTGGTTACAACCACCGTTGTCTTTGCCACACCAACGAGGAAACGATGCTGTTGGTCATAAATAAAAATTGTCAGTGTTTATTCTGTCTACAAATACTAGAATCAAATCATTTCATACTCTTACAATCACTCCAGGTTCTATGGCATGTCTTAATATCTTTTACTCCAAAAACAAATGCAAATTGAACACGTCCCAAACGTGATCTTAAAAATTCATAATACAATCGCTTCAGTAATGATTTCACAAATGCCGATTTTACAATTCAAACTCTACTTTTCACAGCAACTTAATATTTTGCATTTTCTGAAGTAATGAGATTCAAATTATAAGATATACTAGGTTATACAAGCAGGACTACCTTCTATCCCCACGTTGGTTCTTAATATTTGATCTAGTCTGACTAGCTGTCACTGCAGTACACGTTTATTTCTAATAGGAATCTAAAGAACCTTTACCATTTAAGACAAAATCTCTAAAAAAGTTCAATCACTGCAAAAATTCGAGAACAATGAAGCCAAATTGGCATAAATTGTGTGGAATCCTATTTCATATATCATAAATATTTTTGCGCTATTTTATACAGTGCTTTCATGCTAAAACTAATTTACTTTGATCCCACTCTATTTCTGTGTCTACTTTATATCCAACTTACGCGATGGTCAATCTTGCTGTTAGCTCTTGTCTGTATAACACTGAGAAACAATTGTTTTACGTAGACTATGAGGTATCATTTTGGACTTTGCTTCGTATAGTATTATACCTACATCAAATTCCTTTGGCAATAAGAAAAAACATCACGGATTTCATCTCTGCTGGCAAAGGAACCATTACTACAAATAACATAAAATTGCTCAGTTTTAAGCATTAATCTCACTTAAAGGATACAGAATATAATAAGACTAAAAAATGAGAACCTTTATAAACTGCCTTGAAGCCTCGTCCTTTCACTGATGTATCGCTATGAAATGTCAAAAACATCTTGTTGGTTTTTGAAAATACAGGGAATGACAACGAAGTAGAACCACAAAACCGACCCAAAGAAGAATTTGCTGCTTTGATCCCGTCAAATATTTCAACATGATCATACTGACATTTATCATCATCTGAAAAAAATCATATCCAACGTTAATAAATAAACAAATAAATATATATATATATACATAAATACATACATATATATATATATATATATATATATATATATATATATATAAATATATATATATAAATATATATATATATATATATATATATATATATATATATATATATATATATATATATATATATATATATATATATATATATATATATACACACGTTTTTTTATAAGAAAAACATTTTTTTCCTGAGGCTCAATTTTCTTAACTTTTCACGAATTTGAGGCTGAGAATTTCTTAAGATTTTCCTAACTTCTGATGGAAAAAACTGGCTGAAACAGGCTATTTGTTGGGCCACCATAAGTCTCGATCTTTGTACGAGAGTTTGCAAAAATGAGCTAATATCAATTTCTGGCATGTAAAGTAGATGAACTGTGATATTCTTAGCATTTTCTTGAACTTGAGCCTTGTGATGATTTTGGCCATTTGAGCCTCATTTTCTTATAAAAAAGCGTGTATATATATATATATATATATATATATATATATATATATATATATATATATATATATATATATATATATATATATATATATATATATATATATATATATATATATATATATATATATATATATATATATATATATATATATATATATATATATATATATATATATATATATATATATATATATATATATATATATATATATATATATATATACATACAACTACCTACTCCGTAGTGCTGGCTGATGTCAGCGTGGAGATTCTTCATTTGTAATATAAATTGAAGACTTCTTCATTCGAAGAAACAAAATAATGATCGATATACCAGATCAAAGAGATGAAAACTCCACGTTCTTACCTTCGATATCTAAGTCAATGAATTTCAGTTCAACGCGTTGGTTTTCAGGAACTGTGATGTCATAATTGCATGAGACATCTGATGGATACTTTGCTGGGTACGATGGGGAGGTAATGGTCCCTTTGACACCTCGAAATGTGGCATCACAATCTAAAAAAGTAGACTAAACGTAAGGACGGAAACTGAGTTAATACAACAAAGTAAACAGTAATCGGAAGATGCAAAATAAAATAGATGATACAAAATAGAGCTTTAAAGAAGTCAATAGAATAATGATCTACTGGAACCAAACTGATTCACCATCTAGCAAGAACATTCCTCGCAGAGCTTCAATTGAACTCATTCTTAGGATATCATTTTCTTAAAATGTCATTATTTTGGAAAATCCAAGCCGTTTGCTATAGAAAAGTCTATTTGAAGGGAATCTCAACCCCCAAAGTAGAAATAATGCTTAACTTTTAATTAAAAATCGACAGTACAGAAATTAAGGCAAACTATTCTTGCAATTGTATCATATCGGAGCAGCTTGTAATTCTGTTTATGTCTACAATAAACAATAGCAAATTGTTCTGATAAATATAAAACCCTAGGATAAATATACAACTAAAATTCTAGGAACTGTTGAAAGCCAAAAATCCCCATCCTATTTACCATCTCTGTTCTGTACTTAAAGTTTTTTTGATACACCCAACCGAGTGGGCGTTAGGTAATCAAAGTTGAACCTTACACAGACGACTTTAAGGACGTATAAAACATGCTTCAGTTCGTCCCACAAATATCTTCAATTATCCTTGAAGAAAATAGTGAAATCAGCCCAAACATGTTTTTTACGTTGCTAAAATCTAAGCTCACTGTTGTAAAGTACACCAGCATCAAAACAGTTACAAGCAGTGCTTTCATGGGTGAGAGATATGTGGTCATGAAAAAGCGCTTACAGTGGTGAAAAGAGAGGACTGTTGGATAGAATCATCAGAACCAAAAAGAGATTGGTTGCAAACATCATTCATGGTAATGGTCTGTTGACTGAGGTGATTGAAGGCAGAGTAGATGGAAGAAGCCTAGAGGAAGGAAAAGGATTGGAATGCTTAGTGACTCTAAAGAAGATGGAGTGACAATTTCTCTTCAATCAAACTGAAAATATATCATTTATGTAAGCACTGAAAAGAAGGGGCACCAACAAAAATTCATGTGGTACACCAAATATTCTCTCATTTGCATCAATAACAATTGATGTTGGGCTTTTATCTTTCATTCAAAACATAAATATATGTAACAGCATTTTCACAAAAATAAAAAAGACAACTTTTTCTAATAGTAGTTCATGATCTAGATTAGTGGTTCCCAAATGTTTAAAATTTATTTGCATAGCGGTAGCCACTGCTTACTTTTTCAAATAATGGCCTCCTCTTTGGGGAGACAAATAGATGCTAAGATCGACATACTTTCACGGAAAACAAACATCAACGGTGATATAGGTCAATAAAAAAGTGAGTCGAACAAGGGAAAGCAGCCTCTAGGGGTCCCCTGAAATCCTTCGCGATCCCTCAAGGGACCACGGAACCCAGTTATGGAGCCAATAATTTAGACAGTTGAAGCCTTTTGATAAGTTCATAGCTTCAATAGCCCATTTTCATCTTAACAGCTTCTCTTTCACGATTATCATTTACAATACAGAGAAAAGTAAAGAAAGAAAGTCTGTAGGAAAAGTCCTTTGATATAATGAAATAGTCCATATCCTGACATTAAATTGCTTTACTTTTCAGCATACCAGTATCCTGTCAAATGACAATACGCGTATCATACTCAATGTAAAAGCTTGCATCATGAATATTACCTGAGAAAGCCTCATAAGAAAGCTGAAAGCCTTTCTTGCTGACACTCCCATCTGATCGAAATTTAAAATACAGCGAACTTGAAGTGGAGATGAGCTCCTTTGGTTTATTGTCCCCACAGAATTTTCCTACTGTTGGACTGTTCGTCGAGCCACCATCAAAGATTTCCAGGTAATCGAAAGTGCAGTCTTCTTCCTCCTCAATCTGAAGGAAAGATAAAAATAACATCATTTCGAAAATGTGCCCAAATGTTTCCGTAAAGTGGCATACGATGATGCAAAAAATTTTGGATAGAATCTGAAAACTTTCAGATATGCACAATACATGAAAGCAAAGCATTTCTGAACTGAGCTAGAAAACAAGATTACTAAATTCAGGATTATTAAGTTTATCATTCAATTCAATCTTTCATGTAGTTCTACACGCTGTAATAGTATTCTTTGGTGACATGAGGGTAGATTATAGCCCTTCACAAATACGCAAAGCTTCTTTCCGTATATTCCCTCTTCGAAGTGACCGCCACAAGATACTACTGTCAGAATTCTGAATTCAATAAATGCTCTACACACAATCTTATAAGCTACCTTTGCCATTAAACGCCCTGGACTTAACTGAGTAGGTATATGCCTGATATTGGATTCAAAGGAGCACTTCGGCCGCCAAGAAAGTAATTTCTTTAATATAATTCCATTTAGATACGTGAGTAAGGAATGCAATAGTGAGCCTTCTATGCTACACATCAAATATCATACCTCAAAAGCAATGAATTTCACTTTGATTTTCTTTCTTCCATCTCTCAAAGTAATTTTCCAGTTGCAAGTTGTGCTGTCCGGATAATATCCGTCCTCAAACTTGGGTGATGAGATAACTCCACTGCTATCAAATAGCTGTCCTCCGCAGCCTGCAACAGAAGTGTACACAGTTAATTATGGAAGTGATCAAAAACTGCAAAACAGCAAATTATGGAAGTGAATCCTTCCACAGCAGATAGAAGTGATTCAAAAACATTTCTCCTACAAAAACTTCTCTAAAGCTTCTGCTAGGCTAGTTCATCATTCTGAGAACAAGAGGAGGCTATAGGAAATATAATTGTCACAGAAAGGAACTGGATCTAGCATCAAGTAGAGACAATATCTAGAAGAGCAGAAGTCATGGAGGAATGGGAGGGAGGAGAGGGTAAGAAGGGGAAATAGACAGAGGAAAGGATACCAGGTATTGAGGTGAATATAGGATGGCAATGAGGTAGCAACCCAAATGAAGATGACAATGCAAAACAGATGTATTTATATATGTTAAAATGCGAATTTCTTTAGAGCGGATTATAGAATTAAGCTACAGCTTCTTCTCGGTTGGCCCACCAAGTACTAGCTCATTCAACCATTCACTGAATGACATAGGCCATCTCAGTCATTCAATGAGTGGTTCAGTTAAATAGGTGTGTGGGATTGAAGTTTCTGGAAATTTACATTTCAGTTAGATATGGGGCCAGTTGAGGAAGTTAAAAAATTCACCCAGAAAGGATGGAAAATAAAAGGAAGATCACAAGTGCGGTACAAGATAGGGAAATGCTACCAATACTGGAACAAACAATGGAGAAACCAGACATGGTCCACAGTACGAAAGCGGTGGCAGCGACACGGGAGAGGAACCGGGGACAAGTCTCCCAATTTTCTCCAGTATCAATTCCGTAATTCGCTCGAATCCAAGGGGAACAGGTTTGAGAATTTGAGATATTCCTAGTAAGGCTCAATTCCTTGCTATGTCATGCATTGCTCTTTGTCATCCTTTAGCCGCATACGTATTTCATTGTACGCCTTACTGAAGGATGCGATCCACACTAAAACCCCCTAGTTTGTCATGCCTGGCCCACCCCCCAAGGAAGAAATTGAGGAGAGCAATTTACACTGGTGAACTCACCGCAAGTCGAAGTCGTATCTAGAAGGATGATTAAAGTAAAAATGTTAGGGTCTTGACTTATCGTATTTTGGTACTTTTGAAGTTCAATGAGTTTCCAATGAGATTACGAAGTCAACTTATTTCATTTTCGTTCAAACAACACGAAAGAACTCTCCATTCGATCATATGCTACGAAAAATCTTTATGTCAATCAGACTAGGAAGCCCCTCTTCTGATTTTACTAGCCAGTTAGCAGTTCTTGAAAAAGACTCAGTATTTCAGGCTAAATGTGAGGCACAATGCTTCCTATTCAGAGTAAGACAGATCTATAAAAAATATACATACTTGCATCATCAAGTTGCGAAGATACACCAAGAAAGCTGAAATAAAATAGAAAAAATACATCAGTATTGTTTAAATGAGCTAGCTACTCTCAAAGGTCTCAAAGGCCGCAACAGACCAAAATCACACAACGTGGCTGCAAGTATACCATAATGCTGATGGACGTAGACTACCTACCATACACTTTCTTAAATTTTGTGTGTTTGCAGACCTTTTTTCTTGTAAATTAGTTTCTCGTGACCAATGGGTTTACTGCAAAACGAACTGCTTTCACACAAAATATAGCTATCCAGGGCAAATTCTACTAGTAACGCCCCAACTATCCTATAAGTTTCCAATGTTGTGCGCCGTTGCCTTCCGCAAAAGCGCACGAAAGGAAAAACAGAAAGCACTCCGTACAATGTTTAAAAATTTGATAATTCTGTATGCGAGGATAAAACGACATTTGGTAGGTCTACCGGGAAAGCAGGTCCATTTTACAATCACTGTAGTGTGAAATAAGCGCCCAGTATCTGTAGTAACGTCCAAGAAGGGAGAAGACAAGTGTTCAAGAAATCAATTTCCAACTGGGAGCCGTAAAGGTTACTTCGAAGAACCCTGCTGCAAATGAAAGAGAGCACAGAAAAACCCGCACAAAAGAAGCTGGTATTTTCAACTGAGCCTGCTCATGTTCCTATGCAATGAGGTACAGTACATCCTCGATTATCTGAACAGCTCGGAATGAAATTCCAGAACAGCTGTTCGGATAAACTGAATTTTCGGATAATCGAGGATGCCAACGTTCGTAGGAAAATCAAAACGAAGGGTTTAAGAAACCTATTCTATAGTGTCTTAAGTAACGATAACAAATTCATAATCAAAAATTTCCTAAAAATGTTTATTCAAAGTAAGAATAGATAATTTTTTCCATACAGCTGTGTTAGTGCTAGTCGATTCCTCTAGAAATCTAAGCTATGTCTAGCACGAATCAAAGACTTCTATGGGATTTTTATGGCTGACGGGGTATACCGGCAGGGACGTAGGAACCGGGGGGCAGAGGGGCCATGGCCCCTACTTTCTAGCAAACTATGTAAAAGTGCCCCTTTGAAGTCCAAAGTGGGCGTGATAATGTGCTCCTTTTAGGACTTGGCCTTCCCACTTTTTAGATGCTCCCTACGTCCCTGTATACCGGAGAATTTCGCCCACAATTTAAATACTGTATCCTGATTCAAAGCACATGTGTGAGATAACAATCAACTGTTCGGGTAATCGAGGCTCGGATAATCGAGATTCAGATAATCGAGGTTCGGATAATAAAAGATGTACTGTAGTATTAGTAATCAGATTCCAGGCTCTTGACACTAACCATATCCTTGCAGACCCTGCCTACCACAGTTATGTCAGTGAAGTGGGAAATTAATTTCTGGAGCATCGATGAGAAGGGTTGATTGGCAAACACAGTGAATTTACTTCTCAGAGGGTAAAGAATGAAGCTGCTTAAAACAGCTTTGTTAGAACATCACGCTGAAAACATTCCAAGTAAGTGAAATCAAAATATACAGGCTACAGAATCTTAATAAATAAAGATTTTGTTTCTTTTCTAGTAAGCAATGTCGGAAAAAGGCTCTAGGGCCTATACCAGAGCACCGAAAAAGGAAGAAAGACAGGTTAAGTAGATAGAGGTATAGATCACGTTTGTTAAACAAGATTTGAGACAAGACAAGTTGTAGGATTCGGGGAAGGAAATGGAAGGCTATGCTGTCTATAGTTGACAAATTCTTGGAATAAAAGATTATTTGTGGGAACGAGCTCGTGAATTAGGTAGCATGACTTGGAAAGGTTGTGATTGGGTAGAGCTTCTGGTAGGTCGAACACTCCTCATTGGATCTGGAATAATACTGTTGATTTCCAGTAAGCAAAGTCTGTAAAAATAACCATAGAAAATAGAAAGATCTGCAACCAGACGACGATAGAGAGAGAGACTGGAGATATTTGGTGAGGCTTGAATTATTGATGACACGGATGGCTTTGGATTGGAGTTTGTCGAGAAGATGGAGATACGATTTAGGACCACAACCCGAAAAATGGGAGCAGTACCCCAGAGAAGGACGAATCTGGGATCTGTATATAGTCAGCATCTGAGAAGGTGAGAAAAAGCCACGGGCTCTGGAAAGGAAGCCAAAGTTCTGAGATGCGTGTTTAGCAATGAAATGAATGTAGGGTTTGCAAATGAGATAAAATGAAACTGAAAGACAAAGCTGAATGAAAGAAGATGAAATATTCAGTTCATGGCCGTTCATGAAAGCAGGGGGGGGGGGGGGAATCTCGACGATATTTACGTGAAATAATAGCCTGTATGGTCTTTCCTTGATTGAACTTAACAAGGGTGTCATTGCCCCACCCCTCTATATTTGTCAAGTCATTGGTGAGAAGTGAAACTGAGGTGATACGATAAGGTGAAACATTAGAATAGGCATGGTGCTGTAGATTAGATGAAACAGATGAAGTTAATAAGTATCACCAGCGAAAGAGTAAATACTAGAAGATGTATAGGAAAGTAAGTCATTTATGAAGAGGATGAATAGAACAGGAGAGGTAATAGAGCCCTTGAAGTACATTGTAACTACTGTTGATTGTAATACAGTTTTCTGTTAGTTTTTGTTGGTCTTAATTAGTTCTTATTTTTTAGCTATTTCAAATAAGTCAACATTAAATACATCGATTATTATTATTATTATTATTGTTGATCGTTGAGTAATGGCGGATTGACGTACTTTTTTGTACACGATCATAGTTGATTGAAATATTTCACATTTGCTTGTTCGGAGCTACTACATCCTACTGTAAACTTGTTTTTGTCGTAATAAGCCTTGGACTAATCCAGAACTTTTAACTATCTAATTCCTCCATTCCTTTTAATCTGTTTATTTTTATAGTTTCTGGTTTTGTATTATGTTCTACTTTTGTATGCTCTCTACAAGCAAGTCAATTATACACTGCCATGTATCTTCTGAGGTGCATTATTGTAATTAGTTTTATATATGCAATGAGAAGTTTAAAAAAGATTATATATTATTACTATTTCTATATTATCATTATACACCACAGTTGATAGAATGAGACACAGAGAGGAAGCCATCGACCCCAATTGCAATTGACCTATCACATAGCGAGCTAGTAATGTACTTCACGAGTGTGTGGTAGAGACCAAACATTGGTAGTATAGCGAGAAGACCTTTGTGCCAGACGCGATCAAAGGGTTTTTAGATATCGAAAGAGTTCACTCTACTCTCACCCTAGGGTTTCAGAGTAGAGGACCAGGCACGAACAGTATAAGCTAGAAAGTCGTCAGTAGACCTGGCTTGTTGAAAGCTTGTTTGTTTCAAGAAAGGCAAGCAGTCGTTTGGTGATGATAGTCTCCATAGTCTGAAAGATGAGCGATAGGACGATGCAACTGGGCGATAGTTCCAAGGGGTCAGATCTGTCTCCTGCTTTGGCATAGAGAAAACGGGGGCAGGTTTCCAAGGAAAGGAAAATATACCAAGAGTTTAGAAAAGGTGGTAAAGTTTGTTGAGTTCAGGGGTACAGGATTTGAGAACTATTGCTGGTATACCATCAGGGCCTTAGACTTAGAGGTATTGAGAAGGAGAAAGGTATTACGAACGTTGCGTGTAGACAATTTAATGGTGACATAGTGATAATGGAAGCAAGGTAGATTGGAACTTTGATTATCGAGATTGGAATTGGAAGCAAAGATTGATGTGAGAAGGTTGACTATAGATGAAGGCCAAAGGAGGGCATGGAAAGCAAAGACTGGTGCGAAAAGGTTGACTATAGATGAAGGAGGGCATGAAGAAGAGCCAGAGTTGTTAAAGAGCTAAAAGGTTTATGAGACAACTTTTGCTAAGGACCAGAAGGAGCGAGATCCATTCTGACAGGAAGAGATATTGTTGCTAATGCGGTTGAAAAAGGAGGCTCTGGCATTGTGGATAATTTTGAAGCATAGGTTACGAGTGAGCTTGTACAAATAAGGCTCTAGAATGTGGAGTTTGATGAAACCTCTAATCTTTGAAGCGATGGTTTTCATTCTTCACAGCTTTTGCACACTGTCAATTGAACCACTTTGGATATACCTTAAATTCTCTATTAAGCCCCCCGGGGGGCTTATTGATTTCAAGCGCTCTAGAGGGAGGGCTTATTAGAGAGGGGGGCTTATAAGAGAGGGGGGCTTATAAGAGAGGGGGGCTTATAAGAGAGGGGGGCTAAATAGTGTTTTTGAAAATTTTTACTAGTATACTGCATATTTCCTGTTCGAAGATAGAGAGCAATATTCAAATTTGTTAATTTATACATCATAAGTTCCCAGCAGAACAAACAAAATTGAAAGATTTTGTGGTAACCGTTGATATAGAACGTTTTTATGTGCAGAAAGTCAATGAATGACTTTGATTCTAACTATTGTTTACTACGTGTGATTACGCTTAACATACTTACTCCTATAAAGCTTAGTTAAACTTGGTACTATTCAATATTTTACAAGGGGGGGACTTAATAGAGAGGGGGTCTTAATAAATGTTTTAGTTCAGAAAGGGGGCTTACTGGAGAGGGAGGCTTAATTGAGAGGGGGCTACAAAGAGAATTTACGGTAAGGAGGGTAAGCGGAGTTTTACTATAGTAGAAAACCTTTTGAGCAGAGAAAAACGTATCCTGGTGGGAGACAAGGTGGCCATGTTGTAAGGTGATAAGGCAATCATCAGAGTTACCAAGAGGAGAATCCACAGAAGGTTTAGAGGAAAAGTTTGGGGTTGACGGAAGAAAAAGATCAAGTGTATCTGCTTTGTCTCCTGGGCGATCAGGGATACCTGTGGGTTCTGACTTCATCGGTGGGTTTTCAGTGAATGTATATAACGAAATGAGCTGTCCATGTACATCATTTTTATTATGGCTTTGAGTTAGTGCGCTGGTGCGTGATCAAATCTGAACTGTGCACTACAACGGGCTCTACGCTGCGACAATCAGAACAAATCTATTGGAATTTGCGTTGCTAAGAATCTGGCTACTGTTACCAAAACATCCATGAAGGATAAAAGACATAGTTTGTGGTTGCTGTGTGACGCATTCTTGGTACACCTCAACGTCGTGACTTGTTCTAAAGTTTGAAATACACCATCATTTCTAAATGATCTATTTTCTAATGACCATTGAAAAATGAAAAATGTATGCAAGAGAACATGGTGCTTTTATTTCAACACTTTGACTGATCATTAAACAATGAAAGTTGAATATGCTGAAATGTCATCATTACTAATGATGAGATTTCTTTTGCATATAAAAAAGTAAACGCTTATTCTTTTGGCATTTCTCAGTTTACTACGCCTGTCACACTTTCTTTAATAGCTGCGCTTTGTCCGTCCAAGGAAATAAATTCACAGTTGTTTGTCTCAAAACATTACACTCTTTTTTACTAAAAAACCCAGTAAAAATTGGGGTTCAGGCTGGCTGTTCTTAATTTTTCCAAAAAGTTTTGGCAGAATTGTTCCTAATCTGTTCTTAAACTATTCGGGTGTAGGCAATCTAGACATTAGACAATATAGAAGACAACACTAGGTGTTTACGAAACAGATATTGTGTTTAATAACATTAGCAGAAGACAAACAATATATGTTCTTACGGATGTATAACCCTTGCAAAAAGTCTTCGTACCCATACCGCTTTCTACACACTAACGGGTAGGGCTTTCATGGACTTTTGGCAAACATTGTAGAGCTTAAAATGTTTTATATCAGTTTCAAATCATTTTACGACAGTGCTTCAGCCTCGGCTTGCTCTTAATTTGTTCCTACTTTCCCATCAATTTTGAGGTTCATGCTCGCATAAAATTGTTTTTATAAAAAAAAGAATGTATCAGTTTTATCTAAAGAGTAAACACACTCGGAAGGTCGTCATTCTTCGACATTTTTCAATTATCGTAGAAGAGTGATAATATAATTGAAAGATGATAATGTATTCCAGGCTTAAGTGTAAATGTAGTGAAGGTTGATAAAGAAATCCTTCGCCATGGCTCGAAGATATTACCTCTTGGACATAACTCAGAGTGACCAGTGGATATTGCTTATGAAAGTTCAAGATTTTCCCATGATTTCCCTGATTAAATGGGCAAAAGTATCATCTGTTTGTTGTATTTTCCTGTCTGTTGTATATCTTATGCCAATACAACAAACAAGAGAGTTCCAGTCCTGAAAAGGTAAAAATTACGAAATCTCACGAGTTTTTTCAAACTTCTGATAAATTCTCCTACATCCTCCTGATTTCCATGACGGGCACTACATTGCCGTATAATTCCTTGGTTTCCCTGATCGTTGGTAACCCTGTCCCCATAGAGCAGCCTTCAAATGGCGACCCCCGAGCCATATGCGGCCCAGACGACATCTCCAAGTGGCCCAGAAAAATGCAACCTACGTAATGTTTCTCATCCTGCACTGTTGAGTAGGCTATTCAATGTTGTGAAGTTGAAGAGCAAAGAAATAACAATTGTTTTAGAACTAGTGTTTGTGTTGACGTGAAACTACCGAGTGGTGCAAATGTGCGGTCCAGCTTAGCCTCTTGGTTGAATTGAGGAACTGGTGAACACCCAACTGTATAGCCCTGCTATAGAGAGCGTGACAACAGAACTACGGTACTGTAATGAAATACTACCCAATAGGATTGTCGGCTGGCGGATCATATTCCCTAAGAAGTATGACTGTTCCCCCCAGCCCACCATCCCTAAAATGTCCCTGGGCTCTTCGGGGAGTTCAGCTTTTTATGAAGTTGACAACTGTTGGAAAAGAAATCTACCTACGACAGTGGCTAGGATGTCAATAAAGTGCAGAAACATACATCTGAGTCAATACACACTACTCTAAATCTTAACTACCTCAAAAGTGCCGAATGAACTTGGCAGAAAAACTCCCCAAGTAAACAGGCTAAGTCTGAAAAGTACAG
Organism: Mastigias papua; assembly: GCA_964019165.1. Classification (NCBI taxonomy): domain Eukaryota; kingdom Metazoa; phylum Cnidaria; class Scyphozoa; order Rhizostomeae; family Mastigiidae; genus Mastigias; species Mastigias papua. Next base: position 14,810,867 of record OZ025267.1, on the reverse strand, counting down.
CAACAATAAGGGATTCCCATCTTGTATTTTACACCTCGCTTTGCTTTCAAAAGCAAAGGCTGGTAACCGCGGGGCCAGACTACTCATTATCAGTCAAACGCAGTCCAAGCTACCAGCAGCAAGCGTGCCTGATGCAAAAAAGTAATGAAATTGGTATACTACAATTAGCTTACCTCCTTTGTAACACCGTCAATACGAGAAGGGCTGCTGCAGACACCATTTCGTGTTGTTCTGATGGTTCTTAGCATAGAAATAGGTTCTCCTATTTCTATGGTTCTTAGGCCTTGTCTATGACGTTATGGCCACACCTCGGAAGTAATACAGCATATCCTTATGATGTCATAGCAAATCGTTCTCTTCCGTTTTTTATAGAAAAGCGCGGAATAGCACGGAGTAAAGTGGGCCTCTGGAGCCTCTCCGGCTGTAGCAAACGGGGAAAGAATCTAGTGTTTAGCGCTTCCTTGGCTCACTGTAATCACCGAGGGCAGCAGAGCGAGTCAGGAGAGACTGGAAAGAATATTGAAAGTTTAGTATCCTACTGACCACAGCTACAACTCTGATAAGGCACTATTCCAGCTAGGCACGTGTTTGGATTTTAAGATGTCTTGCCCTTTAGATTAGCATTTAAGATTCACGTGATACATGTGCACCCAACCAACCAGCCAACTCTGTTTTCAATCGTATCTAAGGTAGTCTTTTGGATGGATGGTCATTGTATGGTTCAACTGTATGAACTAAGTAAAACTCAACAGAACTCATATACGGCAAAGGGTATCCTTCTGACATCAAAATGGAAAGATCTTTGCAATTTCAATATAAATATTCTATGATGGAAAGTCCTAATAGTAATCATTCATAATTTGATCAGCAGTTTCATAATGTTCACTTTCACTCTCGAAAATTCATTCTGTTCATCAATGTGTAAAAGAATTAAACTCTTAAACTTGGCTTTATTCCTCTATTTGGAAAAAAATTGAGTTCGTAAAGAGATAATGGCCGATGATTAGAAAGGGAGGTACTGGTTGGTTAGAGGAATGATTTCAATGTAAACAAATAAACTTCTTATCTATATATAGATTACTACAAAGTAGAAAGATGAAGAATGACGGCGATTTGGCATCAAAACACAATTACTCTTAAAAATTTATCAACCCATCAGACATTAAAGTAGATCAAGATATACATCTAATGATATTCAATGTCCCATTTAGCAGTTCACTGAGAATTCAGCTTATATTTGGAACATTGAAATAAACCTATTTATATTCACTTGTTGCTTACATATAATTGGCCAATGAAATACGGCTTTTCCTAGACATTTTCCTCTTTATAAGAAAAATCTGTATTATAAGAAAACGAACCTCAAAAAACGGAGAAACGTAAAAAAAATCTAAAGAAAATTCCCAGCCTTGTACTTCTGAATTGTAAATTGAAAAACGATATTTTTCCAATGGGCATAAAAAGTGCTAAGTTTTATTAAGATCAAAACGTCAAGTTTATTTTTATAGTTATTCTTGCATAAAAGAACTCAAAAACGACGATTACTCGAGACTAAAGAGTAACTAATTAAGAAAATTAGGGGGAAAATGAACGAAAAGTTAAGACAAAAATTAAGAAACTTTGAGTCTGGTTTTAGGTAATTTGTCAAGAAAATTGAGCCTCGGACCAAAAAGTAGTTGTCTTGTCAAAAGAAACCCGTGTATACAAAAATCAAGGTTTGGTTTGTTAACTGAATAACAATCTGTGCATTTCACTGCAATATCTAGCCACAGATTAAGGGGCCAAATTGTGTTAAGATCGAGTCTCTTTTGAGCATAAAAGGTAATTATAGGGCACCACTCTACTTTAGAAATAGGAGTGCCCCTTAAAATACTGCCCTCCTGCATTCCACAGTTGGCAAGTTCCATGGTCCGGTATTTGTTGCAATGGTATATAAGAATGCTATAAGATACTTTCATATTTGAAAGCCAGGAGTCACAAAATCCTGCCAGTTGGCATTCGCAAAGGAAAATAACGGACGAAAGTACAGTGAAATGCAAATGGCGGTTACATAGTAAGTGCACATCTTTCATTTTAAGGTTTTTACCTTGTCTGGTTACGACGTTACCGTAATGTTGCTTGCTCTTGACAAATGAGCACCTGAAGCTTCAAGGCCTTGTTGTCAAAAGCATGTTAAAATATATGCTTAACTGAAGCTGGTTATGAAATAGAATACATTGTGGCTAAGATTCTATCTATGAACATTATATATATATATATATATATATATATACAGTAGAACTCGCATAATTCGGATCGGCTTTATCCGGATTTTGGTGTATTCCGGACAGAATTACTAAGTCCAATTAATTTCGTATTGAAATGTACTAAAGTAATTCCCATTATCCGGATTTCCTAGTCCGGATAAATGCATAAACCGGACTATATGTTTGGGCAATTATGCTATTTTTTTACCGTAGTCCGGATAAACGATCTTAGAAACATGTCAATAAGCACAGGTGTGTCCTTCAATCCTAACTGCATACATTATAACCAATAAGTGACACGAATTTCTGCTTCAAGCAGAGGCCAGCATGTTGGCAACACTTTAAAACAATACACTTTCATAGTTATCATGGCTTCAAAGCGAAAGCATACAGATCGTACGTACGAAGAGAAATATAGAGTAATTAAATTTTGCGATGAGAATCCGGGAATAAAAAGAAGCGACATAGCGTTAAAGTTTGCAATAAAACCACAGACTTTAAGTTATATGATGAAAGTAGAAACGAAGAAAAAAGTTTTCAATGTCGTGGAAAATTCGCCAGATGCAAGAAAGGGTACAATAGAGCATGTAAAAATATACGTTTCCCAACATCGGTGCCGCGCTTATTATTTGGTTCCGTCAGTATTGTACCGATCCTGATTTGAAAATTGATGGAAACAAGCTTGTAGCAAAGGCTAACTATTTCTGAAGGAATTCGGTTATGAAAGTTCGGAAATGACCTCGGGATGGATCCACCGATTTAAAAAAAGCTACGGAACGGGAAAAATTTTGAGGAGTAGATACTGAAGTGTGAGAGAATTATGACATTGTACGTGAATCCAAAATATGCTGGGAGTGACCTCCAAACAACAACATACATTTAACGGGGCCACTGAAAAAATTTTAACGTAATCCGGATTTGCTTTAATCCGGACGAAATTAGGCGGTCCAATTAGATCCGAATTATGCGAGTTCTACTGTATATATATATATATATATATATATATAAATATATATATATATATATATATATATAAATATATATATATATATATATATATATATATATATATATATATATATATATATATATATATATATATATATATATATATATATATATATATATATATATATATATATATATATATATATATATATATATATATATATATATATATATAAGCATCTCTCATTTGCCCAAAGAAAAGTCAGATCTATACTCAAAGCTTATTGTTCTAATTTAGATATACGATTGGTTTTCTCATCCTATAAACTCAGCAACATGTTTTCTAGCAAAGATCCCATCCCTAAATCACTGCGCTCACGTGTAGTTTACAAATTCTGTTGTACGGGATGTAATTCCGTATACGTTGGCGAGACATGCCGACATTTCTCTACTCGTGTTCGTGAGCATATATCACGGGATAAAAGCTCGCATATTTACAAACACCTCCTCTCATCTTCCAGTTGTCGTAAAAAACTTATAAGCGAAGACTCTTTTACCATCCTAGATACTGCCACAAGCAGTTATCAACTCAAAATTAAGGAAGCTCTACACATTAGCTGGCTCAAACCTGATCTTAATTCCCAACTAACACATAGCACCTTAACATTAAGCATCTAGTTTGTTTGTTTGTTTGTCTCTTTTTTTTTCATATATCTGCTGCCTATTCATTTGCTCCTACTCTAATTGTCCCATATCCCCAGGTATTTCCCTTTGTTATCATACTACAGCCCGCATTCTAAGCACTTGGCACCCATTGGTATTATCATAGGATATATTATAACCCTCATTTTAAGCACCGACGCACTCTATCTCAATGGAATAGTTTTTGTTGTAAGACCCCTAGGGAGTAATCACTTGCCTTTATATCGTTTGCACCATGTAATATGCTTATTCTGTAACTGAAGATGGTTGTCGAAGCAATCGAAACATGTTTTACAAATTGAAAGCAATTGTCGTTTTCCTAAAGTGTATTTCCAATATATATATATATATATATATATATATATATATATATATATATATATATATATATATATATATATATATATATATATATATATATATATATATATATATATATATATATATATATATATATATATATATATATATCTGTGTGTGTGTGTGTGTGTGTGTGTGTGTGTGTGTGTGTGTGTGTGTGTGTGTGTGTGTGTGTGTGTGTGTGTGTGTGTGTGTGTGTGTGTGTGTGTGTGTGTGTGTGTGTGTGTGTGTGTGTATTATTCGCAATAAATATTAAGTATGCACTTGAAAGGAACAAAAATTTAGTATCTTACCTTACAAGACCACAGTGATATCCAAGTACCTTCTTTTTCTAATTTTGGTAAATTCATGTTTAATTTACACAGCTACACGTTTTTTTAAATAAGTAAGTAGTTTATACGACAGCAATACCCGGCTTCTACAATTAGCTAAGGAAGTTCAGTACTAGATTTTTGAAGCCTAACACTTGAAATTCCAATTTTCACACAAGCTCACGTCATCTCTTTTGTTTAATATGCATATACTGTATTTCATAAAAAGGTATATGCATTCAGTGTTATGTTTGTGTAGTGCCTGCCCGTATGCCCGTATGCCTGTTTGCCTGCTTGCAACGTTAAACTCTACAACAGGTGAAAGTTGCAAACAATAGGCACCTGAATACTCAAAGGAGTAATAGCTATATAAGTAATTAAATGCTTGAATATCCATGTTAAAAAGTATATAAAGAAAGAGAAAATGATAGTGGAGGAAGTCATGAGTCAAGTAATTTCAAGCTTTTCTTTGAGTTTGCGGCAGTTTTCATTTAACTTTAACAATACAATCTAATTCGAAAGCAGCCGCCTCAAAAGTGAAATATTGAACATGTTACTCAATATTTCACTTTCGAGACTGCTGATTTCGCATACGATTGTACAAAAGTTGTTTCATTGTCGTATCTGGTCTGATCCGGTATGATCGGGTCAGATCGAATTTCGATCGCCACGTTCGAAAAAATTAATTACTTATTCTTTTGTGTATTTGCACGCTTGTTTTTTTATACGGAACCCCTTTACAAGTGTAGCATATTGGTGTTCTATGTCTTAGATTAATCTGTGTTTTATGTCGTGTCGCTTTACTTTTGATGTTGCGTTTTGGAATGGCGTATTTGTGTTAATTCCTGTTATGTATGTAACTCGCTAGTAGTGTCAGTATCACCCTTTCCTGGCGATATGTTTGTCCCTGTCAACGTGTATTGTGCTTTGACGTAACGAATGTTGTATAGTGCTTACGATTATATCATGTATGTTTTAGTATTTGATTCAGTTAGTTGATCAGTTCAGTTCAGTCTTACGGTTACAAATATAAGCCACATACGAAGAGCAGTTTCCTTGCGTTATATCTAACTTAGGCCTAGGCCTATGGCCTAGGCTTGAAGGCTCGAACATCGAAGACTTGCCGGCCACCTATGTGAGACCCCGGTTACGTTACACAAGGAACCTAAATGTAGAATGCTGAAACGTTTAAAGAACTTATACTGCTACAGGATGTAATACTGCTATTCGCGCACGCTCAGCCTCTTAGTCATGTTATCTTCCTTTTCATACATTTTGTTTTTTATGCTTGTTTGTGTATTTATTTGCTAGTTTACATCCGACTTCTGTTTACATTAGTGCACGCATTTAGCTTGTTTACGTATTTAGGAAGATAATTGAGAAGAAGATCCATTATGTATTTAATTAACATCATCCGTAATCTGCGCAATCGTCATTCAACTAAGAACCAATTTATGCTTATTCGGAACCAAACCATTCTTTTATATATAACATAATTATCAGGTCAAGTTAGTTTGTTTTTGGGTAGGGAGCTGTAAAGTAGTGCTTGAAGAAGGCTACGAGTTATTCATGATATACGCTTGAGAAAACTATACCAGTGTGTGTTTTCTTGACTCTACTCCTATGAGTTGACGCTCGGAACTTGTCATAAATCTACGAAGATCTACAAGGAAAATGTTCTAAGGAACTGTTTACTTTGAACTCAAAGAATTAGGAAGCCGGTTCCATTCACCTGTAGCCAAAAACCACCATAGATTGTTTCAAGTGCTTGTCTCAAGTGTTTCATGTTTCATTCATAAGTTATAGCCAAAATTAAAAGCAAAATTCAGGATTTTAATGTTTACTTGTTTCTATACCATATGTAGGCGAGTGGCCAAGTGGTTAGAGCGCTTGACTGCTGTGCGAAACATCGATGGTTCGAGCCGAACCCTCGGATCATAGTTGGGATGCTCGCTCACTGTCCACCCAGCAGTAAATGGGTACCTGGTGGCAACACTGGGGAAGCTAAAGGCGGCGAGGAAAGGAACTGCCCACCCTACCTCACTATGCCGGCGGCTCAGGATAAGTGTCCCTCTAACGGGCACTCCCCCAACGTACGGAATCGTACATGGGACTCACCTTTACCTTTAACTTTTTTATACCATATGTATGGCACTAATTGTGCGCTGAAAAGTAAGGAGCTATTAAGGAACTTTTAGTACTACAATTTTTATCCATTAGAGGTCAAAAATAAGGAACTTCTGGAACTAGACCTTGAGCTAGGTTCCTTATAAAAAAGCGTGAATTGTTTTTATATTTATTTGAGTTAATATTTCCATTCATTGAAAAATTTACTTTATGATGGACTCTTAGGATTGAAATTCTATATCAAAACTCGGATCAGATTGGATTCGGATCGGACATTTCGGATCATATTTTAAGCATAGGCTAATTATGGGATTGTTGACGTCCTATGCACAGCTCTAGGGCTATGTTCACATTGCTCCGTATTCGTTTTTATCCGTTTTCATTTCGATCCGTTTTGCCTGTTCACATTGCCCCGGGTACATTTGAATACGCTATGAAAACGATAAGTGTTCACATTGCTCTCCTCCAGGTACAGCGGAAAACGGCATGATATTGAGTCTTATACTATCGTTTTCAAAAGTATCCGTTTTCGGTCTTCACACTGCATTTATGCGTTTTCAAAAGTCTCCGTTTTCAAAAGTATCCGTTTTCAAAGTGCGTTTTCAAAAGTCTCCGTTTTCATAGCGGAGCAATGTGAACGCAAGGCAAAAACGGATACTTTTGTATCCGTTTTCATATGAATACGGAGCAATGTAAACGGGGCCTAGAATGCAATGTAACATGAAAAGATACAGCTGCCACAATCTAACAATTACCATATTTCCTCGAAAGAGCGCTTCCTTACCAAATGTTTTTAATGAGCGCCCCCTTCTTTTTGCAATGATTTTGTTCCATTTCTCTATCTACTACAGTTCATCCTGCTGCTCCTTCTTGGCGTGTCGTTCTAAGCTTGGTGCATTTTCTTTGGTGTGCAATTTCTTCATGCCATTACCTTATAGTTCCATTCAATCTTGTTATCATTCTGTTGGTTTTGTGTGCCCTCTCGAAGAGCGCCCCTCTCGAAAGCTGACTTTAAATGAGCGCCCAGGGCGCTGTCAAGGAGAAACGCTAAGAAGACAAGACATGATATAAATCGAAAGTGCTGAGGATGAGGGTATGACGTCATAAAAATATGATAATGTTTCGATTTCTCTTCCTGAGTTGAAGTACTTCAGCCGCTACTCTTTCTTTGACTTATCCAACCAGGTCGCAGTTACTGCGGAGCGTATTTGTAATTGGTAGGGCTACCCAAATTCACAATGATAGAGACAACGAGCACCGAAGGCGCGAGTATTCCTAGGTGGTCGGGGGGCATGCTCCCAGGGAAATTGTTAGAATTTAGATCTTCTGAAGTCGCTGAAAATGCGCTTATGTCTACTTATTCTCGGGACATTTTGGTATTTTTGAAGTGAAGCGAACATTACTGGGGATGTGGTATAACGCTCAACGGAGAACATTTTCATTTCATTTCATTTTCGTTATAGTTCCATACCATCTTGTTATCAATCTGTTGGTTTTGTATGCCCCCCCCCCCCTAAACAAAGGTCCAGTATTAAGCTAGTCCCGAAATTACCATGTCTACAATTTTAAAAATGCATTTTTAGAACTGTATTTCGTTGTTGTCAGTTTTCAATTGGTAGCTTAACCCATTTCAGTCAACTACTGGCACTGATCACTGATCATTAATCACTGATCACCTGCCAGTTCACTAGTTGGTTATACAAAGATGATTGAGGTCAGCCTCAGGAAATCATAAAAATCCTGTTGCCCAACGACATACTATCTACGGAATTAAGCTTCTCTAAGCGTGCTGCAAAACAAGTGGGCCTAAGTAAGTAAATTCAAACATCTAACTGGATATTTGTCATTCTGGACTGGTTCGAGAATGCAAAATATATAAAAATTATTAATTCAGGGTGCTTTGACCAGCAAATACATTGATAAGTAGGCAGGAAAACTCCTCAAGCAATTTAAGGCCATCATGTTCCCCAATTCAACTGATTTATGCATTATTAGATGAAGCAGATTAAAGTCTGCCTGTTACTAAACCCCTACTTGTTTGTATTTGTATAAATATTAACCAACAGATAGCTAGTACAATACGATACCACAAGGTGCATTGACTTGCACGTCAACTCTGCAGGAATTACAGCTAATTTACCGTCGTAAATCCTTGTATTAGCCCCCTGGGTGTTTATTCATTTTTGATACCTTCTCGGTGGAGGCTTATTTGGGGGAGGGTTTATTCCAGGGGGGCTTATAAAATCATTTGACATATGTCGCATAAAAAATTCATTTCAAAGAACAGTCAAAATTTAAGCATTAGTCTTTATCAACGTCTTCATCATCATCTGAGATGGAGGCTCATTGGAGGGGGCATTTTAACAATTTGAAGTTCTAGCATGGGGCTTATTCGTGGGGGGGGGGCAAATTCGAGAGCCTACGTTAATATAAACGGAGCAATAAAATCAACAGTGAACACTTAGCTGTTGAGAGGGGAGAGGCATGTGACAAAGGCAAGGGGAGATCTTCCCCTGTTGTATTTTGAAATAGCTTTGATAACCCCTACTGGCATCATGACAAAAATGTTAAGAGGTCTTTTGATAAGTCCTTTTTAGCTCTTTTATAGTGAAAGAAATATAATAAAAAGGTCTTATCAACATAATTATTTTTCCGTAGAAGTTTTCATTTATTGTTTTATTCCTTCAGAATGAAAAAGGTTTACGCCAAGTCAGCATTTTTTTCCTGAAAGTTAGATAGCTGAAGTCCGAAGTTACCTTCTGTAAAATCCATAGAATTCTTCTATCTGGTTGTTTTAATTTCTTTTCGTTTAGACACTTGTTCCCTCCGTGGCAAAGTCAATACTTTCATATGTAACAAATTTTTATGACTTCCAATACTTCTTAACATAGTTATTTATGTTAATTAGATCCGGTGTTACACTGTAATGCTAGCAACTTGCTTATTTTGGAGTGTCTGGGACACTGCAGTGTAGCTACCAACTCAAACTATCTTTTGATTTGTTGCCAGCCTGGTGTAATCATTTGCATTTTTTATATTCTCATTGCAGAGCTGGACCAATCAATAATGACACCTGATTTTTCTTTTATTGTAATTAGAACTTAATTGATTTTCTCGTATTTCTGTCATTATTGGTACTACCGACTTAAAGAAACTTTCTGCTTGATTCATCATTGCTTCCTATTTTCAGAAAAGGTATTGAAATTATCGCCTCAGAATTTGCATGGCATCATATGATACTTTGAGCTTTGGTCTGACTAAAAGTTTTGGTAGTGGCTATGGGATTTCTTGGGAACTCTAACATTTTTATAAATGACTTTAAATGATGCTTTCGAGACAAAGGGACCTTACAGATACATCACATGGTAGTTTTAGTATCCGAAAATGAGATGCTTCCGTTTGGTTAGACAAATCCAGTAGTTATTTGCAGTTACAAAACTTTCCAAAAAATCGAAAAATATGACTTATTGCCCATTTTGGATTCTGACTTTTATAGTATACTTCAATTTGAAAACATTGACAATATGATCTACAAGGTTTAGCTAACTAGCCTTAATATAAGCAAAGAGCAAGCTCCGATCATTCCTAACTCTTTTCTGAATTTTCTTTACAGTTTCATACTTGTTCTTGTGGTATTAGGATCGATCCATGCCAAAGGTATGTGCCTCTTGTATGATTACTTTGATGAAATGATACAGTAAAACCTGCACATTACTCTTTCTACTTCTAGCTAGGTCTGATTTATAGCAATTTTATGACAGAGTTCCATACCACTTTTCTAGATCCTGATCTCAAGGTCACAAATGGGCAACTGACATTTGATGCAGAAGGAAACGACAATCCACTCAGTCTGTATTTCAGCAGAGAATTGCATGTTCCGAGCAGATGGTCAGGCATTACACTTGGTAGAGGGTATGATATCAAGTACAAAACACAAAGAACCGTTGTCAGGAATCTCATGTCAATTGGAATGTCATGGCAAGTTGCGTTCAAAATTGCAGGAGGGGTGGGGAAAATGGGCAGCAAAGCGAAGAAATATATCAAGGTTTGAGCAGTTTATTTCCTTAAAACAAGAACAAAATATAAAGAAACAAGAAGGAACAAATATCAAATATTTTCTTACATACAAAAAGAATAAAGACAACCATATTTTTAATTATGCAAGACATGTTTCTGATTTATCGTCCATCTTCAGTTACTTAATACAAATAGCATGAATATAACATATATATGTATATGCATATCTGTATATTTACTCAGTGCCGTTTAATGGTGTAGGTACGTAGCCATACTATACATAAGGACCCAAGTTTGGGGAGCAAATAATAATTTTAGTAGACTTTTTGATAACACCGTAAAACCAGGTGTCTACTTTAGATATGTGGACGATACTTTCGTCATCTTTAGTTCCGAGCTGGATTGTGACTGTTTTCATGAAAAACTTAACTTGCTGCATCCAGGTTTAAATTTCACAGTAGTGAAGGAGCAGAACAACTCCTTGAGCTTTCTAGATGTTTTCGTGGAAAAAGAGGGCACTGGATTTCTCACCAGCGTTTACAGGAAGCCAACGTTTACAGGGCAATACATCCGTTGGAATTCCTTCAGCCCAAAATCAAGAAAAATTAGCCTTATCAGAACCTTAGTTCACAGGGCACTAATGATTTGCTCCAAAACTAAATTAGGCTCAGAGCTTGATAGAGTAAAACAACTGCTCATTGAAAATGGATATCCAGACGATGGCCTTATTTCTTGTATTAAGCAAAAACTTGCCAACTTTGCAGCGGAAAAACCGTGTGGTCCTGAGAAGTGCCCAGTTTACCTAAAATTGCCCTGGATTGGTAATGTTTCATCAAGATTTGAAAACCAAATTAACAAAGCCATTACATCCTGTTTCTATGCTGTGAAACCTCGTGTGGTCTACAATACTAAGGTCATGCTACCATCTGCTAAAAAAGATAGCGTTCCTACCACTCAAAAAAGTTGTGTAGTTTATGAATTTTCGTGCCGATGTGAAGCTCGGTACGTAGGACGCACTACGCAGAGACTAGCTGACAGAATAAAACAACATATACCCACGAGCATCAGGAAGAAAAACACTACAATAAGGGAGCAGCCACCTCGTATGTGTAAAAACTCTAATTCTAAAATGAAAAGTGATTCGGCCATAGGACAACATCTCATTAAAAACCCAGAATGCGCCAAAACATATTCAGATGATAATTTTCGGATCATTGGGCAAGCAAGATCGTCCTTTCATTTAAGTGTTTTGGAATCAGTTTACATTAAGACTCAAAACCCAGTCTTGTGTAAACAAAAGGAGTTCATTTTCTCACTTGGACTCTTCAAGTAAACAATGGTGAATAGGTGCCAAGAGGCCAATCATATGGCTAACTGGACACATTATTCATCATATCACGTGTACCCGCATATCTGGCTATAAATTTCGGTTCACCTTTCGGTCGCTATCCGACGTTTCATACTCTGACGAGTGTCGGACGAAAAAAAGCTTTTCAGTATGGTTAAAACATGGTACCGCTTTTTCGTGCTGTAGTGAAGTTCTGTAGTACCAACAGACTTTTCAAATAATATTTGCAAAACTAATATTGTATAATTGCAGGACAACAAATTGCAGTCTGTTGTCATAACTAGACGTCAACAAAAAAGACTGTTTCAGATAACATATCGCCAGGAAGCCAAAGAGGCAAAGCGTCTTGTCAACAAATACTACAAAATTAAGTGGGGACCACTAAGAAAGAAGATTAAAGATGTACTGGTTGATCTCAAATACAGAGGAGACTTTAGACCGACAAGATCAACAGAAACAATGAAGAAACTAAAAGCTGCGGTAAAGAGGAACTCACTTCGAGATCTGCAAAAATTAATGGGAGATGAGGACCTTTGGCCCAATGTACCTTATGATCGTTTCAAGAGGCGAAGAGACTATTTGAAATGAAGGAAAAGTAACTGTTTAGTGATACTACCATTTACATAGACTTATAGATACTGTGATAAAGACTTTGGCTAGTGCCGTTAATTACTTTATATATTCACTATTAATAACCAATGATTACATGTTTTGAACTTGATCTGCCCATTTTTTGGATGAGCACGCTCCTATTTCCTCAGAATAAAATTCTGCGTTTGATTTTTTCCGTACTGAAAGGGCTTCACATGATGAAGAGTTAACCGTTATTGCCATCCAGGATAAGGCTGTGTGCGGTTCAGCTGTCGCCAAATACTTCTGTTAAAATTATGTAAAATTGCTTTGTCCAGAGTGTGATGGAATTAGAGTAGGAATTGTAGCACAGATGCAGACTCAGGGGGACTACGGCGCTTGAACAAAAGCTTGATCATTTCATTTCAGATATTTATGGAGGGGCACCAGGCGCAACTATGGGGGGTCCTGGGGGTCCAGACCCCTGCCCTTTTTCTCAAAAGCATTTTTCTGGAAAAGATTGGAATTACTTATTGCATTTTGCTGAATCACACTTAGACCTATAAGTAGCAAAATTTTAAAAATTCATCTGTATTCTAAGTAAGGCCCGTAGCCAAGGGGGACCAGGGAGATGGTCCTTCTAGGGTTCTCAAGTGTGACTCAGTGCTCCTTCACAAATGGCGCATTCTAACACATTTTGCCTCATCCTCGTATTCATGAGGTTACCCTCAATTGCAAGCAGATAACGACCATCACTTACTCCTAATGATATTTCTGCTTTGGGGAGAGTTGATTTTCTCCAACGTCCCTCAGTGAAAACAACCAGAGACTGTGACCTGGCCCATCTCTCATATGAAAGGAAGATTCAAATGAAAGAAATAAAATCTAGCATTGTCATTTACTCCATGGAAGTCTAAACGGCGAGACCTTGGATCCTAATTTCTTCGTCTATTTTGTTGACTTTTCCTCGTGGAGAAAGGTTATTGACATTGTATAGGGCATTGTATCACGTTATGGGATAAAACCGCTATTCAATACACCTCGAAATACAATCTCAGAAATTATTGAACAGCCTGCCCACCCTGCCCCACCACTGCCTACGGGAATGATGTTTAGCCAAAGTTGCTTTGTTTCTCATCCAATCAGGCATGTCGCCTTTGGAGTATGGAGGCTTCAACCAGAACATTTTTCAAGAAACTGCTTACTCTCAAGCTTGCTTTTCATTGTAGATTTTTCGTGGATTCGCCATTGAGCAGTATACTAATCAGCCATATTTTAGTCTGGCAAATGCCTTTCTGGGCCAGTCTAGAGGGGTGAAATTTGAAAAATTTTCTGTTGCGTCGGACCTAACCATGGTGGGTCCTCCTATGTCACAAAAGTATATATTGAGCTTTCCCACAACTCTCCCCTAGGTCACATAGTAGAGTGGTAATCAGCACGACTGCAGTAGCTGTGCTCCTCTCGCCTAAAAATCTCCCTTCGCTACAGGCCTCTTCTAAAGCCTGGAAATATTATTCCAAACAGAAGCTGTATTCTCCGAAATAATTCTTGGTGTGCCCTTTTATGTGGACTGGACTCCCGTCCTCGAAAATTCCTAGATGCGCGCCTGCGGGCACCCTTCAGCCTTAAAGCTGATTTACATGGGGCTCTCCATCTAAGTATATACAAATAATAAACATACTAATTAATTAAAAAGACAACAGTAGCAGTAAAAGGTAAAAGTAAAAAGTATGCAAAATAGAAATTTGCCAAAATCACATCTGTTGTTTAAAACTATATAAGGAACGTGCCTGTTTAGCCTCTTTTGTAAGATTACTCAATAGTTAAGTACCACGATATGAAAAACATTTTTGTCCACTTTGGGAGGAGCTCATTGGTACCCTAAGATCTGTTGCCGTGCTTCTCACATTCCGTGAGGTACACTCAGAGTTCCTTGAGAAAAGGCTGCATAAGTATTGTGGGACTTGAAAACCATGAGTTTCGATTTCAATGAGATAAATTCATCAATGATTTTCCATCCTACACTCTTTGAGAAAGCTACCTGGAGTATCAGAGCCACTATTTGTCACTATTCTAGCTGATCGGATTTGAAGCCTCTGCAACTGTGACCTTGAAGTAGAGCCGCGGCATCCCCATACAGAACAGCAATATCTAAAATGTCGTTCGACAATGGTCAAATGCAATGTGTTTAAAGAAGCGATAGGCAGAAATCTAAAAATCCCAAAGCTTTTGATACCTTGGAGGAAACTACTTTGATATGTCCCTACCAATCAAGGCTGTTGTCCACCTGAACTCCTAGGTATTTGATTTCTCCACCACTACCAGCTCACTCCCGCAAATATTCAAACTAAGTTCCATATCTGCACATTTAAAGCTATTGCGCCTAGGCCTTGTACCAATTAGCATGGACTTAGTTTTTGCTACATTCAAATGACAGCTTGTTGCCTTGCATCCATGTGGTTAGAAGCTTAAGATCATTGTTCAAAGCAATATTTAACTGAGAAATATCCCTCGACTGCAAGGACATGCCAGCATCACCAACATACATGGAAACGGCCAAGCTTTGGCAGGTTATCGATAAATAACAAAAAGAGAAGGGGTCCTAAGCAAGACCCCTGTGGCACTCCGGTTTCAATCATACCTACATCAGAATCAAATTCCCCCAGACTGCTGTACTGTTTTCTGTTGGAAAGATAATATTCAAAGAAGGAAAGCTCCTTTTTTGGACTCCATAATGCCATAATTTAATGCAAAGTATGGAATGATCAATTGTATCAAATACCTTTTTTAGGTCAATGAACACTGTACCAGACATATACACGGTATCAATTCTTCTATATCAGTATTCAGTATTTTTTAATAAACAGGCAATTGTGGAATGGAGTTTTCTGTAGGCAGATTGACCCTGGTACAGGAAACCACCGCCATTGAGGTATCTGTAAAGCTGGTTGAAAACCAACATTTCAAAAAGCCTGGCTGTCACAGGAAGAACATAACTGGGACGGTGGCTTGCCGTACAACTTCTATCACCATCCTTAAAAATAGGTGTTATTCTGGCAATCTTCCATGTTTCAGGGAACAGACCCGTTTCTAGAGATGTATTGAACATGAAAAGAAGGGCATTTTCGATATAGAGCAAGGCAAACTTCAGGAAGTAACACGAAACGTTGTCACTACCAAAGCTCATGGATGACTTAATTTTGCCAACTGTCTCCCTAACATCCAGTACCGGAATTGACATGAAAGCATTAACCTCATAGCCATTTGCTACCATGGGGTTAGGGGGCTCCTTAATTCTGCTTGCAAGGTATTTTCCAATTGAGCAGAAATATTCATTCGTCTTCAACTTCTACAACCTACATCACGCATTCTAATAGAAGGCTTAAGATTAAAGGACAGGTGGAGTTGTAATTGGCTTTCAGTCTCAACTTTGATACTGATAGGGCAGTGGTGATCTACAAGATAATGAATGGTCTCTACCCAGACAATTTAAAAGGCAAGCTTGTTACTAGATTCTAAATATCTAATTATTCAACAAGAAATCGCATACGCCTGGACACCCCAAGACAAAACCTAGAATTCTCCTAAAGGAGTGTTTTTATTGTGGTACGATATCCCACAACAAAATAGAATGAGTTCCATGATTACCATATTCAAAAAGAAATTGAAGGAATTCCTGCAAAGTTATCATCCTTCCCGAAGCATGATATTATAGCAAATAACAATATGAAGCTTTCATGAAATTGAGGTCAGATCCACGTCAGTCTATCCTGTGAAGTTGGCAATCTCCATTAGCAATTGCCATTAAGTTTTGAGCCTCCCCCGTCCTGGAAAAAGCATCAGTCTGCGCCTATGGGCTGTAGCAGAGAAACTTTACCGAAAGGGTTGAATAAGGCAGTTAGCTTCTGCTGTCAAGCTAAAAGAGTACCAAAAAGCCAAAAAACACCTATGGCATGCGGGAACAGTAGGGGTGTGGCCACAACCCCAACTTCGGCACGCCCTTTCGTGGAATAGCTTACCCGGTGGACGGAGCCCTGGTCAGAATACGAGCGAGGCCGAAGAGGACATATTTTGAGCTTTTACACAGAGGTGTTTCCAGGGATCTACTGATGTGTGTTTCCACCTCCACTTGACAAGCGAATGGGGCAATTATTATCAATGGTAGCGTAGAGGTTCTCATACCTCATATACTTTCAATTTCCAGGCCTTTGTATTTGAGATATCCCTCTCATTTGCACAAAAGTGTCTCTTTCTGGGGGACAGATTTCAATCATCTGTTTTCCATGAATTCTCTGTCTATTTGGCTTCTCTATTTGTCTACTATTCTGAATGGGTCGTATTTACAGGTCTATTTGTCTGTCACTTTGATGTTATATAGCTTTTCTATATGATATATTAAAAGAAAGCATAAAGAGGCTACGTATTCCCCAAGGGAAAATAGGCTGCTATTTATTCGGAACCTTGTGTGATACTGCCTTTGCTAATGCCGAGCAATCTGAGACAAGATGGTCTATCATATCTTTCACTACCTGTCAACATTGTAATCTGTCAACAGCGACTAGTCTTGAAACATGATCTACAGCTGCATCGGATTAAGGCCTGATGTAGATAGCCGTATTTCTGTCCGTTTCAACCTTATCAACATTCCTAAACCATTAATCGCTTCGGGTATCGCTCATCCAGAGTCTTCTATCTGCATTTAAATCTAAGCTTGCTCTTTCGTTTTTTCCTACATTTTCTAACAAATCAAATAAATTGCTAACAACAACAAAAGGCATATAAAAGCTCTTTCTATAAGGAACCAAGCGCATGGCCCAGTTCCAAAAGTTCCTTATTTCTGGACCTCCAATGATAAAATTGTAGTACTAACATTCTTTAATAGTTCTTTAATTTCACTGCACATTTAGTGCCACAAAAATAGTACCGACACCAGTATAATATGGAAATTCTGAATTTTGTCTTTAATTTTGG
Source organism: Mastigias papua (assembly GCA_964019165.1). Classification (NCBI taxonomy): domain Eukaryota; kingdom Metazoa; phylum Cnidaria; class Scyphozoa; order Rhizostomeae; family Mastigiidae; genus Mastigias; species Mastigias papua. The sequence goes on along the minus strand of OZ025267.1, from coordinate 14,793,267 downwards.
CTATAACTTGAGATCAGTCATATAAAGGTCAGTGAAACACTTGACACAAGCATAGCAAACAATCAATGCAAGTTTTTGGCTGCAAATGAATGGAACCGGCCTCATAATTCTTGATTATTTGCTGTTATAAAAATTTTTCAAATTGAAAAGTTCCTAAGGGAATTTTTTTGTAGTAGTATAAGTTCTTTAAATATTTCGGTATTCTACATAAAAGGTCCTCATAAAGTAGTTACTCATAAAACAGCGTGTAAGATCATGCAAATGTTTGATAGGCTATCGAATTATCCCAAACTATTCGCAATAAAAATACTACCCTCTGAGCTAAAATCAAGTCATGTTCAAATTATTTAATGTTCAGCAAAAACCCAATGTTAAAAGTTTGTTTTGTTCTGTAAGCCAAAATTGAACCATTCATCCCTAAATAAACGAACTGTTCAAACAATCTACATTATGTTAGAATGATGAGAACTATTTCAGACAAAACAACAATGAGAAAGATTAAACAGAAACGTGACACCGCACCAACTAATTTAGAGCGGTCTTGACCACTAATAGTGGTCTTTGAAATTTATAAACATATAACTAGGTGTGGTATCATTTCCCCGCGAACTACAGGGCGTAATTTGAAAAAATTTCCTCCGGTTGTATACCACCGGACTCTCATTTTCAGCTCTTTCCAGAAACAGTGGTGTGTGGGAAATCAAGGTAATTTAGGCACTGCCTTTAATGGTCAGTACCAGCAGCGAAATATATCATTACTGAGATATCAGTTTTAATTGCTATCAAGTGCAACATCAAACCGTTATCATAAATGTGGAGAGAACAGGCAAAAATATAGTGTCAAACTGTTCCTGAGATGCTCATTGTATAACACTGTTGCGTCACAAAAATGCGTAAACGTTGGGAACATTCCCCTATATAATACAAAGTTCGTCTAGTGTATGTCCCTGTGCAAAAATACAGTTTTTTTACAACAACAAGTGTGTTTCCGGGCAGCACCACAGAAGAAATAATACAACATCTACAAACCAATTAGGTTTCAAACTTCAGCGCTGCAATCCACTGACGTAACAAAAGAAATTTCTTCATCCTATAAACTATCTCTGCATGAAATCACAGCTTTTTTCCTTGACAATAGCATAATAAATGCCAAAATTCCTCCAGCAATGTCTAGAAATAAGTACAATATCCTCCAAGTATCAAATGATAAGCAGAACATTTATCTAGCCATAAAATCTACACAATTGATAAGTTAGCAAGACTAGTGGTGGCAGCTCAGACAAACATTTTGTTACTTAAAATATCGAACTACAATATAACTTTTATCAAGACAGCCTATCGATACTCAATTATGCATTAGACTGAGTCTACCAAAGCTCAATCTGCAATTATCTGCTTTAGATACTGATAATGATTTCAATTGGATAAAATGGATCAGATTTAACTAATAGGGGAACTTGATTACATTAGCTTTCATTGAGCCCATTAAACCGCTCGCAATCAGCACTTTGGTGTGCACCCAAAAGACCCTCCAGAGTACATCATTCTCAAAATCACGTCAGCTTTCAAATCTACTTTGGCCAAAATACTATGTCATCATGAGAATCAATTATTACGTTATGTCACATTAAATACGAAGTAATTCTTCATCATTCATTCAATGGCTTTCCATTATGCCTCTCTTCCGTGAAGCCATCTCTATACATTGCTAACAACTTGGCATTTTAACTAAACATACAACGAGATACAGTACCAAATGCGGGTAGATTCAAATGACAGGACTAACGTGAGTCAATCCGCATCTTGTCATAAACTGTATTTCGCTAACCTTTGGGTCGTTACCTGCCGTCTAACACCCTGAAGAAATCCTGACACAAAATTACTTTCAGTATGCTAACAAATTTTCCAATTTATCGTGCAATAGGGAAATTCAAATTTTTCCAAGGGCCCCGGCCCTGCGTCCCTAAATACTCTTAAAGTAAGGTGGTATGGAACAAAACTTTGAAAGTCCTTTGAAATAATGTTGACTTCAGTTATTTTAATTAACATCCGAAAATAAAGACCTCTGTACGGAAAATGGTTCAAATGTGATGCATTGAATGCTGTAAGAGCTGCTGAATGCAGAATGGCTTGCGATGCATAAACTTATATTTTTCCGGAAAAACATAAACGGAATGTGGACTTTTTAAATAAAGAACAGGCAGTGACGAAAGATATATGTATCATGAAATAAGAACGAGGCTAGCTTTATTGGGATTTCTCTGAAATATGCATAATGCAAGTTCATTCATTTCATGAACTTTTTACAATCAAACTACTAACTTGATACTACGTTATGGCTATGGTGGAATCTTATGGCTTAGTACTAAGCTCGTCAAATATGCTTTAGGTATGGTTTTTAAGGAGCCCAAATCGGTTTTGGACCTAGGATCACAACACTCTTAAATGCGGCTTTGTTCATGACTGTAACTTGTGACTAAAGTTCTGTTCGTTTTTCAGCTTTCCTTCTGCAGTAGAGATGAGTTAACTGAAAAATTCCATATTGAACATCAAAATGATACCTTTTCCAGTTCGTTATGCCTTGTCTTTAAGGAACTCAATTTGCTCATCATCATAATCGTCTCTGCTGAAGAAGAATTCAAAATCCCTAAACATAGCAGTTAAGTGAAATTGAAAGTAAACCATTAAGATAAGATTTTAAGATTCTCAGCTCTAAAACATCTTAAAATGAAAGCTCTTATTATTGCTGCTTAAAGTTAAGAGTGCTATTTATGACCAAGGAATGTCAAAGATATATAAATTAACTGAAAGAAGGAAAAGAAATTAACTCTACCCAGCAACACCTTACAGGCCAACATAAAGGGGAATGGACATGAAGAGTATTCTCTACTAGAAGAGTATTCTTTTCATCTTCATTTCATGATCTTTTCGATCATGATCACTTCTCAATATCACTTTATTAACTTATAAATCATCACAATTTGCAATACAATAATCACTTAAAAACTACTTTACTAGGAGTGACACTTGCTACTGTGCCAGAGTTGAAAAAACTGACAAGGTTCTTATCAGAAAAAAATTATGCCTCATTACATCATTAATGCAATGAAGATGGCTCTAAGCTTTTCTAACAATTTTCAAACGTTTGTGTACTTTCTGAAACTACAGCAACCCTCACTATCTTACACTTACAATGGAATGCCAAATATGTTTCAGGTGAAAGCTTGAGACAGAGAAGTTCCAGATATAGACAGATAGCTGGGCGGTTATCACTAGAAACTTCCAAAAGTATCCGAACTTCAGTTAGAGATAGACAGAAGTTCGAGATGGAGAGTAGTAGACAAAGAAAGCTAGCTGAAACAAATAGATCTTGATACAAAATACAAAATAAAGGTTTGAGCCACTAATCAATGCTTCCCCTGTCACTTGTAGGTAGTACGGGCTGCTAAAATGAAAGCTTTACTTACACTTTGTAAAAAGACACTTTAGATTTTCTTGGGTCCGATGCTCTCTTACGACAGCAGCAAACCAATATAAGAACAAGCATTCCTGTCATTATTGCAGAAGATCCAAGTATCGCATAATAAACACTACGCTCCTTTAGTTTGAAGTAATCTCTCCATCGTTTTGTGTATTTCACAACAACTGAAATAAAACGATGAATAAATTGAAAAACGTATCCCTTACCACAACCTTTTCCTTTGTCCTCTGCCATTTTTCTTAACTTTCAGATACCCTAAACACCAGCAAACAACAATTTCTTCCCCAAATATACTACATCGCACTTTTCTCGCCTATTTCGACACAAAGCATCGAGAAATATCTGGACAAGTATTCAACATCCTCTTGATATGTGTGTGTGTAATAGTTTCCTCCTTCGTAAAGGGAAAACAAATAGGGCAGGTCTTTGGTAGTGAAACAAAAAAGTGGAGCTTGCTATTACTAATCTTGGGATGATGCCTTAACAAAGGGCACATCTGCATTGACCAAGTTTTCCAGAAGAGAGCTTATGGTTTGAATTCTACTCACAGCTGTTTAAAAAAATTTATGATGCAATAAATTTCTCACAAAATCTAGACAATTGGTTGGTTTTCATCCTAGAACCATCTAGAGTTGATAGTCTTCTATGTTCGGACAAGGTATCCATCCTCGATGATCCTAAAGCAGGGGTCTCAAACTCAAATTGCATGGGGAAGCAAGGGATAGGATCTGAATGAAGAGGTGTTGTATACATTATTCAACAAAATTCTACTAAAACACCAAATCCAAACTAAGAACATTGACTTCATCAAACTCCACATGTGATCAAACATGATACAGTGAGATGCAGAAATTCCATTGTGAAAGCGTACATTTTTAGAGGAACCACGCCCGTCGTTAGAGAATGCTCAGTCATCGATTATTCATTGCATCTTGGAAACACAAGAGGAGGGCAATGGAGAATACGGGTTTATGTCGATATCCATGTTATGAATTATGTGATGCCCCGTGGGGGCCATTCAACAGGTACATATGCGCACGCTCTTAAGGGGAGTGGTACCCAAAAAAGAGTACAAACACGTACAACGGGAGGGGAGTCTCTTCAAAGAACTTAGATAAGCCCACGCAATTTTCAAATGCTTATAACTTGCGAAGCATCCTAAGTAAATAAACTATCTTCAAAAGTTATACACGCAAGATCGTTCAGAGCCAACAATTAAAAAAGAATAAGGCCTAATCACTTCCCACAAAACAGCGTCAGAGATGCATGCAAAGGCCTTCCTACAACTCTAGTAATAGCATATGACCAAAGCACAACAGTAAGTTTACAATAATCCGTTCTTTGTGCAAAGATTTGTCAAAAACAATGAAACAATGCTTACCAGTGCATGGACGTGTAGTTCTGTCTGTTGACTTATTATAGGACAGAGCACTTTCAGTTTGAACTTTATCTGCCCCTTTTGTGTATTGCTCTGCTCCTGTGCATCAAATACAAAAAAAGAACAAAAAATGTACTTTAAACCTAAATTTCTATACTTGTCAGTGTTAAAAAACACCCTAAGATGAAGAAAGAGAGAACGACTTCCACAAAATTTATTTAAAAAAGTACATCACTTAGGGTAATTTGGGGGTAATTTGGGACAGTTTCCTGCGTTCATAAACAACAATGCTGGCCTGTATAGGGTAGAACCCAAACTTACATTGTTTTATACATTTGAAATGCCTTGTTTTAAAATCCGAAAAAAAAATCAGCTCGATGATTGCTTATGTTTACATTATTACCATGGCAACGATGAAAAAAGAGGCTAGTAACTAAGGGTGCCCTATAAGGACATATGCTCTAACCCAGAGTCCCATGGTTTGATGAAAACAATATCTTAGGCCCAAAATCTCTCCTTCCAAGTTTTCTATTTTATTATACAACAAACTTCACAAATAATTCATTATACCTACCAGAGTGAAGCTAATGGGTTACTTTTTCACACACCACAAGAATTTAAAGGTTTGAGGTAGTGACCCAAACTACCCCCAGGCTGTCCCAAATTTCCCAGTCCCAAATTACCCCGGTTTACCCTAATTCTTCAATATGTGATAACTGTATAAAAATAGTACGAAATAATTCCCAAATGAAAGAAATGCTTGACTAAAGATCAGAATTATTCCTTACCATCTTGTGTTTTAAGTTTTCTGCTCTCACTTTTATGATTGGTCCTGCTAGGTTCTACAACCCCGTCAAATGCTGTACCTGTTAGGCGATTTCTTGGAGTGGGACTACTTTTCTCTTCTATTTCTTCTTTTCCATTATTTCCAGTTTCCTCTACAGCTGCTTTTCCTTTCGGATTTTCCATACTGTTTTCTGCAATCTCAACAGTCTTTCCCATATTCTCAGGGGTTCCTTGCCCTTTGTCTCCAAATAAGATGATCTCCTTGGATTTCCAAGACCTAGTTATTTCATGCTTGATTCTAGAAAATGTTCTCGCCATTCCATATGCCCATACGAGAGTAGTTGACTTGCCCTAAAAATCAAAATGTGGTAATAATATCTGCTTTAAGCACCATATCATAGCAGCAACTATTTTGATCATTTGTTCATATTGACATGACATAAAACAGAAGTGGATTTAGGCTGTTGCGGGTGTTGCTTGAGCGTAACTCAGATTTCTCAGAGCTTAGAAACAAGTATTGCCACCTCCATGCAATTTTAAATCTGTAGATCGACTACTTTGAATCCCAAAGAGTAGAAAGCAAAAATCTCAGCAAGGCAAGCATTCACAGGTAAACTACGAAAACCTTATCACTAACAAAAGCAAATTTGCAAGCACCAAAAAGGTGTCAGCACTTCCACTACAACTGAGAAACAACAGCGGTCGGGTAGCCTACAGTGTTCTTGAACCTTATACTTTGTTGGTTACTATACTTGCTAGCAATACTAACAATTAAAATACTAGCCACCTGTTATCAATTCGTAGTAACCAGTGGTATCAAGGGGAGAGCAGTTGCTTCCCCATTTAAGTGACACGTGGTTATTGGAATTCCTAGTCAAATTGAAGGATGTCTCTTCAAAATATTTTCTGCCTAGCCCTCTGTCGTATAGAAAAACTGTTACAAAATTTTAGCCCCCCCCCAAAAAAAAGACATTCCCACTGCGCCACTGACTGTAACTATACTAATACAATAGCACCTTCTAAGAACAAGGGCTGGAGTGTGCACCAGTAGAATTGCAAGTGAGGGAACTTCCAAATGAAGTTGCAGGTCATTAGTGTACTTTTATTCAAAGCTTAGAAGTACTCTTGAAAGACATTCTTGAAAGCACTCTTGAAAGAAATAGCAAATACTATATCCAAAGTTGGCTGGTAGATTTAGCAATGAGCCAATGAGTCAACTATAAAAAATATAAAAGCATAAACAGGGGCGTCGAAACGATTATGAAAGTGGGGGGGGCCTAATTAATCGGATTCACCAGGGTTGCAGATAAGCTCGGAATTCTGCTTTTTAGTGGTGGCTAGAGCATCGCATTTTAAAGTTTTCGAAATATGAACACGTAGGAAATGGTCTTTTGTGGTACCTTGTTCTAAAAAAATATGTTGAATGATAAAAGCTCAACGTCTTATTTCATTACATCTTTACCATGTAACTTCTACAAAGTAGCATGTTTTATAACAAAGGATTCTAGTATTTTAATAATAGTTAGATGCTTTTACCATATGCATGATGTGAAAGCATTCAATTAAATACGTTCAGTGACATTTAAAGTACCGAAAGCAAGGTTTCACTCATAAATGCACCTTTTCCTACAAGCATACCAATTACTCCAACGCATCAAATCTGCCTAAACCAGACCTATGCTGCCGCTATGGTAAGAAAAATGAAACGATTCCTTTATAAATTAATGCTTTCAGAAAATATTTGCACAAAACTCTATCTGAAATATAGCTACAAATCAGATTTGGTAAAAGTTCCAAAATTGTTGTATCTCACACTATTCAACGACACAAAATCATTGGCAACGCTGATCACATCCAAACCATCTACCAAATCCTTGTGTGTGTGCAGGAAAGATAAGGCATTGAACCTTGGCGGTGTCATGCTTGATCGCAGCCTGGTTTTGATTCTTCTTGCGACAGAAAATGATCTTTCTGGGGTAGCACTTGTGGCGGGGTTTATGGGCAGCAGTTGAATTACAATCATAAAATTTGGAAACAACAACCTGGTGTCTGATGTTGTTTCTTCCATAGCTTTTAAGATGTCATCGAAGTGGTTGACTTTTTCCTTGAAAATCTGTTTAAAACTAGAAGCTCAGTCTTCAAAGCACTTGCGTCTACATCATCAGTATACCTTGAATGCATCCAGGCTAATTCATCATTGATCTCCTCTCCAGCAATAGATTTTAGTAATAATGTTTCCATATTAGCAAACGCATCAATGCAAGGCTTACTAAATCTTTCACTCAGAGCCAAAATCATGCAATCAATGGCTTCAAAGTAGATTCTCCGAAAGTGGTCTTGAGCTGTAGCATGTGTGCAATTTGCCACACCTGATGCGTTTCCATCCAGGTACTGAAATATTGAATAATTTGGTTCTTTACGCAGCTTTCGAGCCAAGCTTAGCTCCTGGATAAAATCATGCTTTTCAGCCTTTCTAACCGTTGTTTCATAAAACAAAGCAAAACTTTCATCGTTGCGCATGGTTTCAATTGTTTTCTTGGTTAATTCAGCATTTCTTGTCCCCGATAAAGCTGACATTTTGTGCCATTGAAGAGTTTTTGAAAAATTGTCAGTCAAGGCGTATAGCTTGTGGCTTAGCTGTAGAGCGAAGTAAAATTCAAATTTTTCTATTTGAGATTTGCATCCAATCACTCTGGATTTGATATCCGTTTTCAGCGACTGTGATAAACATGACTGCCAAAGTTTATAGAGAGAAGCATATTTATCAATGATTCGCTGAAAGCAATCAGCACGAACGGTCCAACGAGTTTTAGATAATTTTGAGAGGCTTTCCGGTTTGAACAAGTTTTCTTCGCTGTCCTCACGCTCCCGTTCAGACAAAGAGGGACTTCTAATTAATGGTCCATATCAAATGTCAGACATGCTGGGACAACACGAAAGTAAGGAACGGATCCTATCTTGTGAAAAAGGAATCAGTTTATTGTTTCAATATTTTTTATGCTTTTACCTTTTATGCTCCACTGCTAAAAAGTGGGGGGGCCAGTGCCCCCCCCCGGCCCCCCCGTGTTCGACGCCCCTGATAAATAAAAACTAACTACTGCTATGGAACACCGCAGTTTGGAAAGAAAACTTTACATAATCTACAGCTACAACCAAAAGTGTTAACTGATTTGATTGTTTCATTAAAGATCTCCTATGCTTGGGGACTCTCTAATCTTAATTGTCAGTGTATGCCATAACCTTTTACCAAAAAAACCTAATGCTGTCTATGCCGCATAAATTAGTATTAGATCCACACAACACGAAAGTAAATGAACTGTCACATTATGAAAGTGTGTTATTGTTAATTCTAACAGTGGATTATCCATATAGCTCGATACACGAGCTAATGTATCTATTTTCTGACTCGTTTTTTTACAAATGCTATGAACATGACTTTTGAAATTCAATTTTTGTCAATCTTCACTCCAAGAGGCTTCTCTCCCTCCTTTTCTTTTATCAAAGATCCAGAAATATTTAGTTGCTTTATCGCCCCTGTTTCCAAAGATGAGAAGCTGGCCTCCATCATCATTCATTTTCACACAGGCACGTGCAAACCAATTAGACAACAGAGCGGCATCCCTCGGAGGGGGGGCAACTTAGTAGATTTGAAGTACGAGGAAGTGCCATTATTTAGGGGTACCTTTTTCCTGGAAAGTGCTAAATTGTGTGTGCCAGTGTTGAAATATATTAGGAGTTATGGGTACCATTTGAAGAAGCACGTAGAATTATGGGATCCATTTTGGAAAAATGCTACAAAATGCTTGTTGTTCATTGAAAATTGTTCTTTGCCTTGTTAGATTATGGGAATTTTTCTCATCATGTTTGCGGAATGGGACTATAGGCCACATTTTCTGAAACATGGGTGGACTTATGGGTCCCTTTTTTGGATCAAAATGGTACGCCCCCGTGAAAAGCATCGATACCCTTCTGATCTGCATCCCTTCCCAATGATTTCAAGATAGGATCTAGTTCTGTACCACACACAAAAATTGCAGTACCGTCTCAGTATCCTTCACCAGGCAAAAAAATTATTAATATAAATGCTAAATAAAAGAGGCCCCAGCACGGAACCTTAGGGAACGCCAACGCCCAAAACTTCAAAAACACTCATCTTCTATTGCAAAAAACAAATGTAAGAAAAGTTAACACCGGGCCAAAACGGTATTCCCTCAGACATTTGACTCTAAAACTTGGCTTAAAATAATTACCTAAAATAATTGAAGGAATTTAATACTGTGGGCCTAGTACTGTAGATCAAGTGCTGTGGAATCTAGGGAAGCTAATTAAAGCAATGTTGACAAAATTTACCATCTACTTAGACCAGGGGGTGCTTTTCCTGCTGATAACCGAATTAACCAAAAAAATGTCATTTAGAATTTTTGCATTTCTTGTATACTTGTTTTCGTGAAGCATTCGGTGCTTTATCTGATATAATTAGGCAACATATAGCGTAATGTGACCAAATAAATGCAAAACATTCAAAGTATCGACACTAATTCATTTGTTCAAGCATTGATTAATGCCATTGAGTATACTATTGCTAGCTCCTTTTCTTATTCACTGAGAATTCTCTAGCCTGCTAAGAATTTCCGTGTCAATTTGTAGTTTCTGAAACAAGATAACTTAGTACACAAGGCTCTCGATAATGCAAACCCCCAATATAGCAAACACCTCGATTTTGCGACCCGAAGTCCAGTTCCCTTCGTTTTACTGTAACAAAAGTCTTATAAATCCTTTCTATATAACGAACCTTTGATATAGCGAACTCTCGGTTTTACGAACCAAATTTTCTCCCCCACCAACCAAAAATACCTCGATACAACGAACTCACAGCACTAAACACCATAGAAAGCAAATTAAAAATTTGAATCATCGAAGTTCAAATGGCCTACAAAACAATTTTCAAGCGAAGTAAATTTGAGCTCAAGGAAGCGCAGGTAAAAACTAAAGTGTATAAGGTGCTATTTTTAGTTGTCATTTTTAAGGGTATTTGTAAAATATCTGCAAACTTGCTTCTTCCTGGTAGGTTCAATCTACAATGAACTTGCATTCCCTCGTCATCACCTACGTTGACAGATTTACCTGTAATTTCAACTTTACATATTCTCTAGCCCTCTCAGTATTCCCAAGAGGAAAATACCCAAATATGCATTGATTTTTCTCTAAACTAGACAGTCAGAACGACGACAAAAAACGAAATCATTTCAATTTTAGACAAATCATATGACTATTCCAGTGGTTACATTTTCGGTATGACTAATCCAGTATGACAAATCCGACGTTTCGACTCAGCCTTGAGTCATCCTCAGTAAAGAGAAGAGGGAGAAGGGATATTTAAGGGGAAGCACAATACGTGGATAAAAACCCACGTGATGTCAAATGAAAAACAGGAGGAAAAAGTGTTGTAGGAAGCAACAGCAAGAAAAACAGTAGGAAAAAGTATTGTAAGTAGTTGAATAGAAATACCCAGAAGAATAGAAAGAACTGTAGAGGCAGAAAAGCAGCAATTGAAAAGCAAGAAATTAGAATAGAACCATAGAAATGGAGGACTGTTGGGAATTAAGGGAGGGTCTATCTCTTTGAATGAGGAGGCTCTCGTGTATGAGTAGATCGTATGAATTACTGGTTTTAATAATTACGCTAAAATCATCAATAGAAGCAGTGTGACCTGTTTGTTTAACATGATCTCTAATGGACGATGTGCTCGGCGATGAGAGTTCTCGTCCATTTCTATTAATACCTAGATGCTCGTTACAGCGAATCAAAAGATTCCTGTTGGTCTTACCATAGTAAGAGGCATTACAGCCACTACACGAAAATTTATATATACCGTTAGAGCAAACTAGTGTTGGAATACAGTCCTTATACTGAAACATAGATGATATGCGTTTGGCCGATTTAAAGATGAATTGAACTTGAATATTACGATAATGGGTTTTAATGTTTTTCTTGCTGTTGCTTCCTACTATACTTTTTCCTCCTGTTTTTCATTTGACATCACGTGGGTTTTTATCCACGTATTGTGCTTCCCCTTAAATATCCCTTCTCCCTCTTCTCTTTACTGAGGATGACTCAAGGCTGAGTCAAAACGTCACTGGATTAGTCATACCGAAAATGTAACCACTGGAATAGTCATGATTTGTCTAAAATTAAAATGATTTCTCTTTTTGTCGTCGTCCTTATTGTCAAGTTTATATCAAAGCTGCGATTTCCAGCTCATACATCGATTTTTCTCTACATTGAGAGCGTATTTGTTTTTATGACTAATGGTTCTCTTTCTGTTGAGAATGTTTCACCAAAAGCAGGAGGAATAGAGAAACTCTATGAAATTTTGTTGCTCAGACAGAAGCAGCATTCTCTTATTTCTGACGTTTTCAAGTTGCAAGACTGGCCATTTCAAAATACCTTAGGAAACTACTACAAGCTTAAAACGTTTTTTATCTTAGTTCCCTGAAAAGTAACAATTTATAATAAGCTTTCTGAGATCAAATGAAAAACGGTACTATTTTAGCTAGAAAATAAAAACCAATTTTTAAAACCTTTAATTAAATAAGTGGCAAAATTAGATATGTAATTAGCATCTCCTAGACAGGATTTAATATTGGCACAAAATCTCTTAATTTTTTCAATTTTCGATTCAAAAAACTCTCGATATAACAAACTATTCTTCACTTCCCTTTGAGGTTTGTTATATCGAGAGTCTACTGTATATTTGAAATTCCCAGAGTTGAGCTGATCAAGAGATTAACTTTGAAATTTATTGTATCAGGTATCTGCATTATCGCCCCCATTTATGGATGATATTGTCTCATTTGCTTTTCCATACTAGCATATTGTAAGTATATTTGGTACAGCTAGGACAAACACAATTCCGTAAGTTTTCATTTATCAAAAAGGAAAGAGATTGAGCTTTTCGCTCCACCTATCTTTCGGTTAACTCAGGAATTCTCCCAGGAATGCAAGAACTCCAATGTATCACTTTCAATTTTATACATAAAATTGGTCAATATCAATCATCTGACCCACTGTGCTGATTCTATCAGTACTGGTACATCGAAGGGCCTGAGGATTCAGGAATGTTGCAGAAGAAAGTTACAGAAAGGTGTGAGCAAGGTTCCATAAATACTAACAAGCCACGGTCACTATGCCAACTTATAACGATGAGCCAACAGATTATCGACGGCTTCTGCAAAAGTGAGGGGTATGACACCCCCCTCACCCTACTTTAGCAAGGTTTGGCTTTCAACTATGCTAATCATTTGTTCTCTATTTGGGCAGTGCATCTAATGGTGGCAGAACATTTTATACATATTTTACGGCTAAAATACGTGATCAGTTTGTTCATCAGCTTTTGCTCTTCAGTCAAATTTAGAGAAATTTTTTGGCTGATCAGTCAAAACTGATCAGATTTTCAAAAGTTGGACATGCCTAACTTTTCAGCTAAAATGATCAGACACACTGACCTCAAGATGGAAAGGGGGTGAATTTCACATGGGATTATCTTTGAAGCCACTTAAAATTTATTGCAAAGCTGCGGTTCCCATCTCAAACTTCTAAACCCAGCTGCACTAATCCACCACTGCTTCCTCTTATGATGTGGCCTGCATACCTGAGTTTTCTCCTTGCCAAATCTTCCGACCAGTTTCCTTTCACTGCAATGATTTCCTTCACTCTCTTGTTCGTGACATGATCGGTGTATTTTTTATTTTTAAGGTTTTTCTATAGCACCATAACTGGAAAGCATCTATATCATTTTGCATTACAATTGTATAGCTTCATGTTTCACATCCATAAGAAAACACAGACTTTACGTAACAGTCAAGTAACCTTTTCTTCAGGTTTATTTTCAACATCTCGTTCTAATAGCTTTTTACATTTCCAAAAAGCTGTTTTTCCCATGCCAATTCGTTCACATCCCCCAGACTTCTCATATCGTCATAAGTCATGCTCCCGAGTATGTATATTCTGTCACTTATTGCAATGTTTTTCAATTCACTTTAATGAATAGGGATGATGAACTTTCTTTCGCGTTATTTTAATTTTCATTACCATGGCTTTCTTAGTGTTTAAGCCCACCGCAGACGGCAGATTTTTGCCTTTCAAAGACGAAACTCTGCCGTATGCAGTGGGCTTTAGACTCATTCCATACTCTTTGCATTTATCTTGAATTTTGTCCATCATTCTCTGTAAATCGGCATTGGAAGTCGCTACCACTGCTGTGTCATCTGTATATCGTACTGACTTGATACACATTCCACTGATTTTTACTCCATCAAACTCTGATAATGTTTCATTGTGAGAAATTCATTATATAAGTTAAACAGAATTGGTGACAGCACACATCCCTGTCACACTCCTTTTCCAATGTCTATGTGTCTTGTCACGTGATTTCCGTATCGTACTCATGCACTTTGTTTCCAGTACAAATTAGCAAAAAGCCTTGTTTCATCGAAAGGGATTCCGAAGGTCTTCATAATTTCCAACAGTTTGCAATGGTTCACTCTATCAAAAGCTTTGTATAATCAATAAAAGCAATACATAGATCTTTTTGAAGCTGTATCATTCTTTCTCCCATTGTTCGTAGTACATATATGGCTTCTCTTGTGCCACTACCCCTCCTGAACCCAAACTGACATTCCTTTATCATATGTAGCAAAATTTTGCATGCATGTGTGATTAAGCTGATTGTTCGATATTGTTCACACTGTGTTGCATTCGATGTTCTGGGAAATGGGACATAGAAAGTTGTAAAGAAGTCTTTCAGATATTCTCCGATTGCATATACACTGTTGATCGTGTCTGTCATTATTTCTAAGCTTTCTGGCCCAAAGCATTGAAGAAATTCAGCCGGTATATCAAAAACACTAGTTGCTATGTATCCTGGTAATTTTCTGATAACTCCCAATACCTCTTCCTCAGTTATTCTCTCAATTCTTTGATTGTTGACACAGCTTATTTCTTGTATTCCTCTCTTTGTTGTTTTGTTGTTTCAGTTTACTTTTTTCATTCATTCTGCTTAGTATTTCAGTAGTTATCCATGGCTGGTTTAAACATATTCTATTCTACCATATACTTCTTCTGCAACTGCTGTCATGCAAGACAACAACTTTTTCCTTTGACTGAAGTCGTTGTCTACATTCTCATTACACCCTGATATCTGACTATCCAAAGAATTCTTAAACTTCTCTTTCTATTCGGTGACAGGAGAGGATCTCTATTCCACCTTGGCACTCTTCTACTCCTTCTGATATTCTTCAATTTTATTTGAAGTTTAGCCATCACTAAATTATGGTCTGATCCACAGTTTGCACTAGATTTAACTTTTACATTCTTGACGCTATTCCTATATCTCTGTGACATTAATATAAAGTCTATTTGGTTCTTTGATTGCCCATCAGCTGACATCCATGTATATCTAGTTTTAAGGCTTTGCTCAAACCAAGTATTCATTATAACCAGTTCTTCTTATCTGCAGAAATCAAACAGAAGTTTTCCATTTTCATTTCTGTCACCTATCCCATAAGGACCTACTACTTTCTTATCTTTTGTCTTGCCAACTTTCGCATTGAAGTCTCCCATCACAATCAATTGATCTCTAGATTTTTTATGCTCCTTGATTGCTTCTCATAGCTCATCATAGAACTGTGCTTCTTCAGTTTCCTCTGTAATTTCATTTGGTGTGTGTACTTGAATAATTACAATGTTGTGATACTTTGTTTGTAGTTTCAAACAGATTATTCATTCCAATATTGTTGCATAGTATAAGACTTTCTTTGCAACTTCCCTGTTCATAATAACCATCACTCCTCTTCTGTGTTCCTTCCCCCCAGAATAACTTACTTTGTAAGCTTCATTTAATGTTGGTATACTACTCTGAAATTCACTTTCATTCAGCCAGAAGGTCTCTGCAATTCCTAAAATATCCAGGTTCAATTTTGCCATTTCTTCAATTACACATGCCAGCTTTCCTTATTAATACAGACTTCTGACAGTCCAGGTTTGCAATGTTATAGCAGTTGCTGGATGGTGAGGTATTGCCTGCCATCTCACAATCACCACACTGGGCTGTACATTTTTTACTTATAGCAGTCTCCATTCCCTGTTTGCCAAGGTCTGAAAAATTCTTGCTTTGCATATTCTTGATGATACTAGGAGGCAAACAGAATCCAATAGGTCCCCAGAACTATGGATTCCAGCAATAACCTTTATGGGCTTGGTTGCAAACCAGTGATACCATAGCTTATAGGAAACTGGTTGCCGAGATCTGTATGAAACCATTGGCCTGATAAAGGTTCCTCTGTTTTCATACAATACTGAAAAGTGGCTGACCCTCTTCAGACACTACCCAGAGTGGGGAGCTAAGTAGGTACTACACCTTCCTTAAGGGTGACCTACAGGCTAGTGGACCCAAGGATTGCCTTGCGTCTCCTTTGGTAAGCATATTCATATCCCACTTGGGTACCTTCAGTTATACTAATGGAAAAATTTGATGGAGAAAACTGATGAGAAAAAGGATCATGTATATTAGGTTATATATATATATATATATATATATATATATATATATATATATATATATATATATATATATATATATATATATATATATATATATATATATATATATATATATATATATATATATATATATATATATATTTCATATATTTAAAGCAATTATCACAAACTTCTGAATAAAATCAAAAGTTGCCAACATTTCCTGCTTTGTGCACTCTAAACAGAATGAATCGGGTACCCTTTCCGACTTGCACCTCACCTGTTGTACCCTATACAACCAATCCACACTCCAGACCACACAAAATATTATCAACTTCTGGTCTCAAAGCATAAATCAGATTTTTGACTGGATCCACCTTTTCTTGAAACACATGAAGCTAGTAATAGATCTAATGATTTCAGGTGTAATGGTAAGGGAATGAAGATGACACATAGACCTGCAAATGTGAAAAATGCAGAGCATGTGCCAAGTAGTATATAGATGTAAAAAAGCATAAATTCTTACTTTTTCCAGAACAACATCAAATGCATCACCAGTATCCAGGGCTCTTCTCACCTTCAAATTGAAAGAATGAGGTCTTCCAGGGGAGATGACATCATAATCCTGTTGTAGGTCATAATGTAGTACACCTTTCATTGAGTTACAGTCCTATTGACAAACAAACATAAATGTAATCATCCCAGCATATTTAGTCAAACATAGTCCAAAAACACAACTAAAAAAAGTGCATGATAACTCCATATCATTTCAAATGGTAACAAAATATGCCAAGAAGATGCAAATTTTATGACAAGCAGATACTTGGTTACAGAGCAGAGCTTTGGTTTACTGAGAGGGCCTGGAAACAATTAAGTTTCTGCTTGACATGACCCCCTACACATTTCTTATTTACTCACAATTAAGAGTTACCTAAAGGGGAAAAAGTCATGGACTGGCCCACTCTAGCCTAAATGCATTGGTGCTACAAACCATCTGCTGGAATGAATAAGAAAAGATCTGGACAAACAATGGCTTTTAATATCAATGGTTGTCTAGCCTTATTCAGTTGCTGCTTTTTCTGAACAAACCAGTACTTTTTCTGACAAAATTATCTAAATATATTGGACCGTTCCTCTCAAGGATTTTAAAGGAACCCCTGACTATTTTTCAGCAAAAATGGGGGCTTGACCCAGTGGTGTAGTGCTAAATTAATAAGTAGGGGGCTCTGATAGGAAGTGATAAGCATGGTGTTATCTACAGAGATTGATAGGATGTGGAAGCATGGCTACAGGTGGCACCAGAAGAATACCTTGGGGACTGAGGAGAAGAGAAACTTTGCGGAATAGTGTCAGGGAGAAATTTTTAGATTTCATGCATCCAAAAGCACTATATTGATATGAGGGCCCCACGCCCCCAGCTCGACACCACTGCCTGCCCCCTTATTTATCTGTGGCCATGCCATTGAAGAGTCAAATTGAGGGTATTGTTATAGCTTTCCCACCTCCTGCCTAACTGCACCCTGCCTACTATCTTACTAAATGTCCAACCCCCTTCCGTTTATTAGAGATATGACAGGAGCCACATAGCCTTTTAAAAACCTGAGGTTCACTAAGTCTCATAGATCTGCAAAAATGAAATGCTGCTTTCAGTGGTCCTTGATTTTTCCATGGGAAGAGACGTTGCGATTTCAGTGACTTATGTTGAATATACATAATTACAGAGCGTACCTTGGTGTAAATCGACCTGCCTCTATGGGACTTCCAAGCAACAAACCAATCAGCTTCATTGAACCGTTTGTTTTCCGTGAAACCAAATGCGAGCCACTTTATTTTGCTAGCATTTGTAAGCAGCGTAAATTCAATTTCAGTCGGTTCATTGTTGTTTTTATCCTCAGTTAACACAGTCCAAAACAAACGCAAGCTAATAGCGCCAGACTCCAGTGAAGTATTGAAAGGGCCTAGTCGTCTAGGGGTGCTTTCAGATTCATGTCCTTCTTGCATATCATCATCGTCAGACAGGATTGGGTTTCTGTCCCCATCTTCAAAACTATCATCTCCATGTCCCACATCACTGTCGCTATCTCTTTGAGAATTTGCAGTTGATACAAGATATATGGCTAAAACAACGACGATTAAACTCTTCCGCAACATTTTGGGAATACACAAGAGTTACATGACGTGTGTTTACAGTCCTCTGGTACTACAGCAAACAATTAAACAACGGAAATCAACATAGCGTAACGAATCCATCTGATGACTTCTACAAAGACCAATGTAGAGCGAATAAGTATGCCAACACTTGCATAAGTGTGTTGAATGTTCTTTTGGAGCACTGCAGCGCTCTTCCAGTCCTAAGGAATATTACAAATGTAACCTAGTGGGAAGTACAGTAAATACTCTAAGTTCCTGCTGTTACTAACACTCCACGAAGGAGCTCGTTAAGGACAGTAAAATATACCTTTTAACCTCCCCCCTTATTGACGCCTATAGCCAGACCGGTCAGACATAGGAAATATGGGGTTTCGGGGGTTCGTGCTCCCGATGTTTGCAAATGTTGGGGAAATGGATCCCAAAATTGTTAACAGTTCTTAATACTGCAAAGAACCGAGCAGATGTTGAGCACATCATTTGCAGCCAATGCTGTTTTACAAGACAGGTAAATTTGAAGGGCCTTTGTACTTATTATCCGAAGAGAAGATATAGCTGGTAAGGACAGTAAAAGTTTCTTTTTTTTCTTTTTTTTGTAACTTATGATCTTTTAAGGTTGTGTATAGATCTACGAAAATTGTAAATAAGATATTAGCGCTTAATTTTTAATTGATTTGATCAGTACTATTGTAATTAGATGTTTTTAATGGAAGGCCTCTTGAAAACCAACTTCTGTTGAAGGGCAACCTTCCTTAAAAGAATGAAATGAAATGAAATGAAATGAAATGAAATGAAATGAAATGAAAATGAAATGAAAGCTGATGCAGGCCCTTTCTGTCCATCCTGCAGGAAAATGAAAGTGCGCTATATACAGAAATAGACTATCTCATTTCTGTCTCCCCTTGCTCTCACGGTCGCACTCATTCATTATGTACTCGAATTATCTTACTTGCATTACAAAATGCCAAAAGAGCACGAAAAGAAGTACAGAGCACAAAAATACCGAAAAGAGTTGGCAAAAGAGCATGGGCTATTGGCCTACTAACTTTTTCTAAATAATTCAGCAATAAATAGGGAACCAGAGAGGGTGGCAGAAGGGAGCAAGTATCCCTCTTGCCTTTAATTTTTGCGAGTAGGGGAGCAAAAGTGCCCTTTGAAGGGTTCAATTTACATATTCTTGACTGGTCCTGAAAGGTTTTTGTTGAAGCCTAGCTGCACTGATATTGTGTTTCTGTAGAATTTTGCATTTGTATATTCTGTTCAGTTAAAGCTAAAATTGTCCGGCGATTATAAAACCTAAGTTAAAGTGGCTTTTTGAATTTAAAGTTGCATGTTAATATCCCCACACTGTTTCTGTAGCCAACAATATTATTGCCGGTATTACAGTATAATAGTGATGATGATGATCACATTGAACAAAGTGCCTCATTGCAAAATATTGTCCTTCTCTGACCCGTTATTCGTTCCGGCGTCCCAGGAAGTAAAGCATTCTACTAGGCATTATGGAAAGTAAATAATGATAAAGCCAATGCTTGTGACACTTCGAACTTAATCCAATTTTATGACCCTTTTGCAAATCACTCCTCTTAGAACACCCACCAGAATTTATAAACATTAAGGCAACTTATAGATGGCATATTCTTAGAGACGATAATGACATTGCATACATTTCGAGAATTTTTGTGACGACGTCGACAAGGGAAAACCACCTCCTCCCCCTCTATGGATACATCGTAAGATATCGAGTATTGACAATACCTCCCTCCCCCTACCGGACGATGCCATATATGTATCGAAAGTTCTTATTTTCGCCACATTTTAGTTAGTCTTATTTTAATAGAAAATTGCAGTCAATACGAAAGTAAAGCATAAAAATTGTTTTTGTAGTACTCATAGGACTTAGCAAGTGAAAAATAATTCAATGGCAACTTGCTAAATTCTTGGAAGAAAACAGGGATTTCAGAAACTGTGAACAGTGGGGAAATTTCTAAAGTTTCTTAAGGTGTCTCTCTGTGCTCGTCCACCACGGTGAAGAAGTCTTCAACCATGGGATAGCAGTAGAACAGCGCTACCATCACAGACTGAGGACGTTAATAGACCATCCCCTTTTGATCATGCCCTTTCGTACAGCTTACAATGAAATACATATACATTTAAACTCGTTGCCGGTCAGCTTGGTATAAATCCCGTACTTTTCCTTTGCGTAAGTTAGGTTTTATAAGTCGGGTCCTCAAGTAAGTCGGGTCCTCACGTAAGTCGGGTCCTCACGTAAGTCGGGTCCTCAAGTAAGTCGGGTCCTCACGTAAGTCGGGGCGTTTTTGAAATACAGGTGTAAAATAGCACGGTGTAAGTCGGATTTTGATCATGATTTCAATAGCAAATGTGAAAAATGTTACAGCCGCAGGGGCGGATCCAGGTATAAAACTGAATGCTGCACAACATAGGAAACATTTAAGGCAAGGGTGTGGCTCAAAGCTGGCTGGTTGCCACGCCTAGTTTTGTCATTATCATACATATATTTCAGCTGTTCACATTATTTGCTTCTCTTTCAGTGGTTCTCTCTTGAAACACACAATAGGCATCATCCTTTGAAATATGATACTGTATGCGACATCCTTTATTCGATAATTTCTAATCGTCTTTCAAATTACAGATCAAGTCATGTTTCTGCTATTTTGCTTTTTCAGTGCTCAGTTAAACTAAAGATTGATGGGCTACCATGAAAGCCGTCAGACTAATCTGAATCCACAAATCGATGTATTCAAGTCAAATAATTATTTTTTGAGGGAAATCGAGAAATGTTCAATTATGCACAAACAACTTTTATGATGCAACTGATATACTTCAATTTGATACCTCCTCCTGGCTGCAAAAGAGAGTCTAAAATAGCTTTTATGGTACTTTTCAAGTACAAAAACAACAGTAAGTGCTAACTAAGAAATGGTAAAAAGAGGTCTAATACGAGTGTGTCATTGTCATTCGTTTGTCCAAACTGGGTCCATATCGATATCAATAAATACAAGCATTCCACTTTTATAAGCGATTTCTAAATATCCCCTTCCTCAGCAGAAAAGTCGACGTCATGGGTAGAACTACCTACCCCTAAAGCGTGATGTAATTATTGATCAGCCCCTCAGTTCTGAAATCCACGAGCAGTGTTTTTGAAAATACGCTTCCGGTATTTTCTTCGACGAGGGAATGGACAACATTTGTAACAAACGGCATGAAGGGCCAAAGACTTGTCAACTGACTCATCAAAATGTTGAACAGCGTCTCTGAGTCTGAAGCTAGAAGTATACTACACAGTACTTTTTAATCATTTTTCAGTTCAGTTCTACCCAATCTTGAACCTAGAAGCACCATAACACAAATATATGGCATGCAGATATCTTGATTCTGTCGTACGACAAACTGTTAACCTTTTTTCAGCGACAACCCGAGAGTTGTAAGAGTGTCTAAGAGTTTCTGTTTGTGTAGATGGCAACCCTTTTAGGAAACAGGGCATTGTTCCTTTTGAGTGCATTCCATGTAGCCCATGCCAGATATATGAGGGCGAGAAATGTCTTTTCTTCAATATGTTGGTAAGATATAGTTTTGGCTCTATCATTGGAGTACATGCACGTAGTACCAAAGAGAAAAGACGGTTTAGATTTTTCCTTTGTCGTTTAAATCTTCAAATTTCGATGAAACTAGGTTCACTCCTTTTTTATAATAACAATTTTATAAAACCAACAGCCTCAAAATTGTTGAGAAATTAAGAACAAATTAAGAACAAATCGAGGCTGAAGTACTATCGTAAAATGTATTTTTGCAAAAAGATGCATGCACTGTCCAATAATATATTAACATGAAATCTCATTCCCTCGTAAAAATAATACCTGTTTCATAGGCATCTAATTTTGTCTTGCATATTGTCCAATGTCTAAATTGTCTACACCCCATAAATTTAAGAACAAATTTTATGAACAATTCAGCCTCAAAAATTTAGAAAAAAGTTGAGAACAGCCAGCCTAAACCTCAATTTTACTGGTTCTTATAAAAAAAAGAGTGCAAAGGAGCCAGTTTCTCCATCTTAGCATGAAGACCAATGATGGAAACTGCTTCATTCTATTTTGCAAAAGGGCCTTTTCTACCGTTCTGGAGGGCGTTACTTTGAAAATTTTTTCTGGGAGCAAGCCCCCAGACCCCCATTTTTCATTAAAAGGCCTATGAAAAACCACTTTTTTGGCATATATTTATGGATAACATGTTATGCTCCCCCCCGAAAGGATTCTAACTTGACTTCTACATCTGTGCCCCCCCCAATCCGGTTCACCTATCTACGGGCCTGCTAAATGAAGTGGGTAAGGTCTATTTCTTCGTTGCTCGTACTTCAATATCCAATAGGAGCAACACTAGTATTCAAAGACACTGCATCTATTGTGCAGTGCAACCATAGAAATAGAAGAGTACTTCTATGAGTGCAACTAAACAACTGTGCAGCGACAACTAACAATCGTCCAGCAGAACCTGACAATCGTGCAGCAAAACTTAACAATAGTGCGGATTACTGGTGATTTGATTTCGTGATTGTTTTCTTTTATCTCAAATGTCAGATGATTGTGAAGCATCTCAAATTCTCAACAATGGTTTGTGCAGCACATCAAACTCGTAATGCTGCACAATAGATTCTACTGTATCACAATCGTTTTAGAGCGCCTTACAATTGTCTGCTATCGCAGCACAATAGTATTCTGACAGGCTACAATTCACACACAATAAACGATTAGCCAAATATGGAGTGCTCAATTCGTTCTCAGCACTCAGCACAGAAGTGATGGTGAGACCAGGCACGGAGGTACACAAGATCCGAACAATGCTGCGGGGGACTTACGAAGAGTTTTCTCGAAATTCGACTGCCTTACGTAAGGCTTGTGCATTACCCCGGATCCGCCCCTGCAGCCAATAAGCTGCTTACTCTGAAAAGGTGTAGGAGTCAATCCGAGTTCGTAGAAGCACTTTAATCTTGCAAAAATTTTAAAAATGGTGGTCAAGAGCCTTCCAAGCTGAGAGAAAGTGCAATTTGAACTGGATTTTCTCCCTCCTCTAATACAACAAGTGTTTCAGAGCCAAATGATAAATTGTGTTAATGACATCATCAGGGGTCGCACTCTTCCCATTTGTACTGGGCCCCATACAAGCTCTTAGCAGGTTTGGACTTCCTTTTCGTAACTCGGACTTCGTATAAGTCAGGCTATTTTGCCTGGTCCGAAGGGATCCGACTGGCGCAGGTTTGACTGTAGAACAAACAGGTAACAGAAAGAAAGCTTTGCAAACAATACTATGACATAATAATAAATTATACCTTTCTAGAAACCTCACACCTCTCCAAAATGAATTTGAACGAATTAAACAATTGATTCTGGAGAAAACTGGGGGAAATGCCGCCTAGTCCCTCTCACCCGTGGTACTGCCTCTGGCTAGCCTTCCGATTTGTCAGTACAACAGTAAAAATTTTAAAACGATAGCTAAAAGCTAACATAAAGGGAAAAGGAAGCCTAAGTTACAATATAATGTAGGAAAAAGGAAGCCTAAGTTACAATATAACGTAGGAAAAAGGAAGCCTAAGTTACAATATAATGCAGGAAAAAGGAAGCCTAAGTTACAATATAACGTAGGAAAAAGGAAGCCTAAGTTACAATATAATGCAGGAAAAAGGAAGCCTAAGTTACAATATAATGTAGGAAAAAGGAAGCCTATGTTACAATATAATGTAGGAAAAAGGAAGCCTAAGTTACAATATAACGAAGGAAAAAGGAAGCCTAAGTTACAATATAACCTAGGAAAAAGGAAGCCTAAGTTACAATATAACCTAGGAAAAAGGAAGCCTAAGTTACAATATAACCTAGGAAAAGGGAAGCCTAAGTTACAATATAACGAAGGAAAAAGGAAGCCTAAGTTACAATGTAACGGAGGAAAAAGGAAGCCTAAGTTATAATATAATGCAGGAAAATGGAAGCCTAGGTTACAATATAACCTAGGAAAAAGGAAGCCTAAGTTACAATATAACGGAGGAAAAAGGAAGCCTAGGTTACAATATAACGAAGGAAAATGGAAGCCTAGGTTACAATATAACGAAGGAAAAGGGAAGCCTAGGTTACAATATAACGTACACTCTAAGAAACTAAAAAACGTTTATATTGCAGTTGCACTTTTCACCATTCAATTTCGTAAGCTGTATTTGTTTAATATGGAAGTGGAGTGTGATTGCTTTATTTTGTCATCCGCCCCTGGTATGGGACAGTATTCCAAAATCAACTAGTTACTTTTAAGTGTAATTACATCCTGCCTGATAAAGATCCAACAGTCAAGGGCAAACTAACTACAAATTACAAAACAACATAATAAAAAACTAACCAAGTAGCACAAAAAAGAGGGCAATGAAAAAGAGATGTAGAATTCAAAGCAGGAAGATAAATGTGAAGGAGGCTTCTATTCAGTTTCGTAAACCAATGAGGATGGAGGAGTGGAGGCATCAGCGGTAAAATTGCCTACTATTACAGAATAGATTTCTTGGCTATGCATATTTTAATCACTGGAATCGCCCAATTATATGGTACTGATCTACTTCAAGGGGACATCTGCCCCCTTTTCCCACGCTAAGATCAACTACTTCCTCCAATGCATGTATCTATGGGTTTACAATTTAGGGTGGGGCGCAAACTGTCTGTCCGAATGAACAAGAAGATCGATCACAATGGAGAACAGTTTTCAATGCTGATTGCTGTGTAGCAGTAACGAGGTGAAGCTAGTTCGATGAACACTATTGCCCAACTGAGAGGGCTGCAGACCCCAGCGTCCAACCGGCTACGTCTACGCACACCTCACAGAGCTGAACGAAAATGAGGCAGACAAAATTCGAGGCACTGAGAAACACAGTGCAACTGAAATTAATCCGGCCATGAAGAGATCGGTGCCAATGAACACAATAACATTTACAACGGTAATGAAGTTGTATAAGTCTTGCCACATTAAATGCAGCATGCATTAATAGAACGATGTTTTCAACACCTTTGTCACGCCAAAATTGGATGATAAAAGATAAAAAAGCAATAAATATTAAAACTAATACAAAATATTTTCTGAAAGATTTATATCATAAAGGGTAGTTCATTTAGTATGTAACCAAGAAGGGGAGGGGAGTTAAACAAGAGTGCACGCATACGTAAAAGGGATTGGGGTTTGGCACATCCAAGTATATACGCAAAATGGAAAAATTAATCGTGTTTTGAATGCATCCTGCAATATTTCCATTTTGAAGAAGATTCCATCACTTCCGTCAACGAAGTTGTTCCTACACGAAGTTGTTCCTACAATTTCAAACAAGCACATTGATCACAACTGACTTGCATTAGGAACACTTTTCAGTCCCTTGTTGGCATCCAAGACAAGGGAAGTTTCCCCAGGTATCTCTCAACGGTACTAATGCAATGTTAGTACAAAGTTTATATCATGCCCAAAACCGTCCCTTATCAAGAACATCTAAACATTTGTCCTTTAAAATTTTCTCACTAGGAACAAGAACTCTTTTCTCAAACTCACGTGAGTTTTTCGTGTGATTTTGCCCAGAAAATTTGTAAGGATGGAGAAAGAAAGTCTTGTAATTGTATTTAAGCCAAGCCCGATCGGTATTCCTTGTCCATGGGCCCCATCCGAACATCGTTTGTAGATACAATCCTTCGATGTCTATCATATTTTCTCGTTTGTCCAACATTGAAATAGCCATTGGAGTACTGACCTCAAGGAACACAAAGTTATCGTAAAAATTCTGTGTTAACAGTTCATAGGTTTTTGCAAACCTTCCAGGGACATACACGATGTCTGATAGTCCATTTGAACACACACGCTTATTGCCAACATTTTCTAGATATATTTTGATTGCATTTGTCTTCATCACTTCTGAGTCAGACTCCAGTGTGGCAAAGGTTTTGGAACATCTTTCCAAGCATGCAGCTCTCGACCACCAAGCAGGCACAGGTATCTTGTTAGGAAGCATTGGATGCTCACCCATCCGTTTTGGCGTCGGAAACCAAATCTTGGTCTTGTCCAGCTTGTAGAAATTCCACCAGTTAATAATCATATCATCGTTGATGTAAAAATAGCCCTCATAACCAGGATTGCGATGAACTGCTTCTGCTAAACACTGGAATCCATAGAAGCCATATTCTTTTCGTGGCTGAGGAATCACAACAATAGGATGACCCCCTTTAGAATCAACTTCTGGACCACAGAAGAAATAATTGGGGAAAAGAGGCTTGTAATATCTTTTGAGTATTGGGATATTATGATAGAACGGATGATTGAAATTGATAGCAAGAAATATACCAGTAAAGGGTGCACTTCCCTTAAAATTTATTGAATTGTTGCATGCAGCATTCTTGCTGGAGAAAGCTATGCCATATGACGGATGCTTATTCGTGAAATCTGAAAAGCAAACAGGTGCAGTATAGTGTAAATAAATCTTCTGTCTATTTATTCACAATTTTGCATTTGACTAAAAAACCTAATGCAGTGCCGTGGGCATACAAAATGGTACTTGGGCAAGAGGACACCTGGGTCCAATTAACAATGCTTTCTATGTTCGAGGCTCGTAGCTGGGAGGGAGCACACCGAAGAGGCAGTAACTGCAATAACATCTAGCCAACTAAAAATTGAGCGCGATTCATGGCAATTAATGGATGGCTGTATTCAGTTCACAAGCCACGTCACAATTGTTTGGTTGATAAAGGGTTCATATTGTTATACCTCATGACTGAGAGAAACTATGTTGATACAAATTGAAAACTTTTAATAAGTGGAACATTTCAATCTGCCATTCCTGTGTACAAACTGATCTACCGAGAATGCTCAACACAACAGTGTAGCCACAATAAACCAAAGCTAAAATGTCTTAAAAACGGGCAATCGTTTAGCAAAGAAAATCTCAAACTCTCTAACCAAACACCCCTTAGCAATATGCCTCTTCAAAATTCTCCTCTCTTTAGAAGAAAGACTAACATACTGAGAAAATGTAGAAAAAAACAAGGACGTCTGCAGGCACAACTATCTTGGACTGGTTTGTGATGCCAACTCAGAGGTTGTAGCATATCTTCAGGGGCTACATAATATTGCTCCCATAAGACAAGTTGCAATATTCACATGGACCTTTTCCATGCACCAAAAGAAGATACAACAGACACAACTGCTTCTTTTAGAATCATTGAGGAGGAGCGTCACAAGGAGCAAGCAAGTAGGCATGAACTAACAGAGCATTGTTCTGTCAAGTAAATTACATTTTCCACTTTAACCAGTCCAACAAGTGCAAGATGAAAGCATGTTTCACCTACAAAAGTAGATAACGCAAACGTGAAAAAGTCCCTTCTGCGCATGGTTACTTGACTTGCTTCAGCTCTTGCTTTGTTTAGCATACTAGTATACAGTCGGTCAATGATAGCTACAATAATTGACTAATTTGCAAATGGGTCCTTTGGCTCAAGTTCTAGTAAAATGTCATTGAGTCCAGGCTTGAGACTAGGAATTTTTGAGGGCAGGGGACTAGTCCGCATAAAAAGGCACACCTAAGCTTCTTTCAAGAGTGGAATACAGCTTGGAATACTATTCTTCAGACTTAGGATAGGCCCATAGCCAAGGAGAGTTGTTAGAAGAGAGGGGCACAGTTTCTCCACTCTACTCCACTCGCCTGCTAAGTAGTCTAGAGAGGAGTTGTGGAAAGGTTCAATGCTTCCTTTAGTGAGGTAGGAGAACCCACAATGGTTGGGTCCGAAGCAATAGAAAAAATTTTCAAATTTCACCCCTCTAGACTGGCCCAAAGAGTCATCTGCCCGACTAAAACTTGGCTGATAAGTATAGTGACTAATCGTGGATCAATGAAAAATCTATAATGTATAAATAAATTAGCAAAGTAGATAGTAAAACGTTTCTTGAAAAATGGCGCAAAAACAAAGCAACTATGGTTAAACATCATTCATGTAGGCAGTGGTGGAGCAGGGCGGGCAGGTCCTCCAATAAAAATTTCTGAGATCGTATTTCAAGATGTAGTAAATATCATTTTTATCTTAAAGCATGACACAATGCTATTCCCCTCCCCAATCCGGATCAGCTGTCTAAGATGGAAATATTAAGCAAGATAATTTATGAAAACTCAGAATTGTTGTTACTGCCGCTTTATGTGAATTCATGCCAGTTTGAAATATCCATGTGAATGCAAAGGAAGTAAGCCCACCCGAAATGAACTCAGGCCGGCGTGAGTTTCCAATCGATCTGAAATTTCTCATGCAAAGGCCCCTAAAAATTGCACAAGCAAACAGTAAATTTAACAAAAATAGGATTCGAACTTGGCCTAGATGTGGGGCGTAGAATCCACGCGCAAGGTACACCCACCATTAGTGTAGCAGTGTATCTCTCTTCGAAAAGCAGGGCCTACCGCCTAATTTCACATGGTACCCACACAGAGCACACATGGTATACATAATTTATAACACTGTAGGGCAAACCACAAGGACGAGTGGCCAAATGGTTAGAGCGCTTGATTACTATGCAAGGCATCAATGGTTCGAGCCGAACCTTCGGATCATAGTTGGGATGTTCCCTCACTGTACACCTAGCAGCAAATGGGTACCTGGTGGCAACACTGGGGAGGTTACAGACGGCGAGGAAAGGAACTAGCTACCCTACCTCACTATGCCGGCGGCTCAGGATAAGTGTCCTCTCTAACAGGCACTCCCCAACGTACGGCATCGTACATGGAACTAACCTTTACCTTTATAAGCCAAATCAAGTCAGCTTTGGCTCAAATAGTCTCCGATATCTAGGACCTCAGATATGGAATTGACTGCCAAATCATATGAAATCGGTAGAAAATCTAAATATCTTTAAAAAAATGTGCTAAAAAATGTGGGGCCCTAGCTGTAAATGTAATGTATGTGAATATGTAAACAGAAGTTAGTTTTATTTTATGTTAGATCGCTAACAGAACTCAAAAATATTTATTTCATTTATGTTAGTTTAATTACCGATTCAGATTAGCGTACGTCTGCATGTATGTATACTGTAAGCCAGAAGTTGTGGAATCGATATAAAACAAGTTGACACACACATACCCTCCGCTGAACCGTAGCCCCAGCTGCTAAAGCCTGGTTTCGATGTAACAGCAAGGGGCACTAATGTACTTTCGCACCTCTCATCAATTACAGGGAGCTACTCCCATAAATTATACACCACTCGATAGCTCTTCTTCAGTACATTCATATGCTACCCCATTTACCCCATAGGGTGAGGGATAGGGTAAAGGGTCAGGGTTAGCGTTAGCTTGAAAATGCATCTTTTCTCTGCGAGTGCAACTTGACTTCAGAACGAAAACGAAAACGAGTCAATTATCGCTAAATAAAATCCATATTCGGCTGAGGTGGAACTCCTGTCCTGTGCAAAAATAGGAAAAAACACGCACGATATTCACAATGGCGGTCTTTTATTCATAAATATTCATAAATAACTGACGCTAGCCCTGTCCCCAACCCCTACCCTAACCCTCACCCTGTGGGGTAAATGAAGTAGCATTTGAATACATTACTGCCGCCATAAGGTGCCTACGACTGCCTACGACTGCCTACGACTGCCTACGACTGCCTACGATTGCTTATTGCCATCTGCCATGCTCTCAGCATAGAAGGCAATTATGTGTTACTAGTAACGGTTAGCTACCGTAAAAATCGGGAGAAAGTTGAATTTTTTTCAATTTTTCTCAGCAGTAAAGGGCAGTTACAATAGCTTCCTGACAGCTTGACGGCAGCTGTATGGAAACCAGGCTCAAAGAGTCAGACCAAAACCTGCCTAGCCCATCCCGCCATTTAGCCTAACGCACACTAGAATCATGCCCTTACCATATTAATACAAAAACAGTATGCTAAAAATGAAGTAGGCTATACTTACTGTAAAGTGATATCACTACGAACACCACAAAAAAAGACAAAGCTAGTATGAACTTGCATAATAAAGGCCTCTGCGAACTACTCTTTTGCATCTTCCTACCATAGAACTTAGGCCAATTCCTGCTTATATTTCTGCTTATAGTACTATTTCAGGCAGACACATATTACATGTTGAAAACGACTTTCAGTGTAGTGTCACTTTCAGTTTCGTCAGGCAGCCCCAGTGATCAGCCCAAATAAGGTGAGATCGAACGTGATTCGTTGAATAGTTCGGTCCTTAGATCCCGTTTACACTTTACCGGTGCAACTTCTGATCCGTAACAGAATGTGCTACGGATCGACTGTGTTTAAACTAGTCCGCTGTAGAAGATGTACCTGATAGCCTTACCGTTTACATTATACCGGCCACTGATCAGTGGTACCGGCACAACTTTTGATATTGTAATGCGGGCATGCGTAATAGCACTTAGAAGTTGTACAAGGAGGCTGCAATTAGTAAGGGAGCTGTCATTTTTCATTCTGGGTACAGGGATGGAAGAATTTTTGGAGGGGTATGAAATTTGTTAGCTTTGTTTTATTAGGTTATCAAATATTCTTTGCTAAGCCATGTTGGAGTGTTTTGATTTTTTTACTACATTCACACCATAAATACAATATGTTAATTGAAAAAAGGTTGCGTTTTCGGAAATTTCCAGCTCTTGATCCAAATCCAAAATCGACCAATGTTTCAATAAAGACGAAAGCTTCAACTGCAAAAACACCATTTTATTTTAAATTTGTTAATCGTCTAATATGGAATATTGCAACAATTATTGTAAGGTTTTCCTCCATTAAATGTTCTTTCCTCATCACAACTCAGAAACTCCCTTTTCCCAGCTTTGGAGACAACCTCTCAACATTGCAACACATCATATCAAGAACTGAACATGATATACTAAGTAAAAAGAATGTGAATATATTATTGGTATAAGAACATGATTAGCAATATTATTGGGGTATGAAATCTATTACGTGTTTAAAAATGGAGTTTCAAATATTGTTGTACATAGTGAGGGAGAAGGGAACCTGTTCATTCTTCCACCCTTGTACCCAGCATTAAAAATGATAGCTCCCTAACCAGGCCAGTAAAGAAATTTTATTTGGCGCCACATGTCAAACATTTATCGAGCAGTACTCTACGAACTGGAAAGTAGCTGCAAGACATTATAAGAACCTAAGGCTTTCCTTTGGAAAGAGGAAGAAATTGAGCTGCGTTTGGAAATTATCATTGATTACAAGGCAGCAAAAGCCTGTGCAGTTGTACTGTAAAACCATCCATTTTCAGCATGCAGAATTGTGAAATACGCGCGAGAAAGATCCGTGACAAGTAGTTTTGCGGTTATGCGTTTAAACTGCTCCGGCACATAAAATGAATTGATACGGTACAGAGTTGTTACGCCAGAGATGGGCAAACTACGGCCCGCCAAGTGCTTTTTTTGCGGCCCGCCAAATGCTTTTTTGCTGCCCGCCAAAAACTGTTAGGAAGCAAAAATAACTTCGTTTATGACATTGTCCTTTTCGTTTATGACATTCTCATTGACATTGTCCTTTTCATAACAGTTGGTCACTACGTGACTTCGTTTTCCAAATGCGGGGAAAATGTGTTTCAGTTCAAGTTTCTACTGTTTAATATTACTTAGTATTACTTCAATAGCTGCTTATATACCACTCTGTGTCTTGAGAAATATTTGGCAACATACTATGCGGCCCCTAGAAAGACTTAGAATTTGTGAATATGGCCCTTGCACTCAAAAGTCTACCCACCCCTGTGTTACACTTTTTTAGCAGGTACAGAAAGTGCTCCGGCAGGAGGAGCAAGAAGTGTTGCGGATAGCTTGGAGCAGCGTAAACGAAAGGCTGATCTGTAACATGTCAAAGTTTCCTGCTGCATCGGACTTTCTTGTTTTTGATCTACATTAGCGATCTGCCCAACACTATTCAAGGTAAAGTATCCATGCACGCTTGATACTGGCCTATGTCATATGTCTAATGATATTTCCAAGCTAGATCGACAACTATTAGATAATTGGTTAAAGGGAAATAAGCTTTCATTGAATGTAGCAAAGACGAAGTCTATGCTGATTTGTATCAAATCAAAGCGAACAATTCTTAACAGTAATGAAGATAAATGATATCTACCAATACGTGACAGAGAGCTGGAATCCGTTGAGGTAATCAAATACCTCTATATAGTATCTAAAATATACGAGAGGATGATGCAAGATCAAATGTCACCATTTGTCCAAAGCTTCTTGTCACCACTCCTTTGTGGCTTTCGAGAGGGCTATGGTACACAGCATGCACTTCTACATTTTGTGGAAACCTGCAAGAGGTCAATGGACAGTGGAGACGTCGCATGGACCTTTCGAAAGCCTTCGATTGTCTAAATCACGAATTATTAATTGCAAAATTGAATGCATATGGTTTCAGTAGACCTGCCTTGCTGTTTATTCATAGCTATCTCACCAACAGGAAGCAAAGGGTAAAGGTCAATGGTTCATTTAGCACATGGACAGAAACCGCCCTGGGTGTACCGCAAGGTTCAGTCCTAGGGCCCCTTTTATTCAATATATATCTGAATGACCTTTTCATGTTCCTGGAGGAAACCAAAGCCTGTAACTATGCGGACGATACAACTATTTATGCGTGTGGTCCTAAGATCGAAACTGTCATTGTGCATTTAGAACATGATGCCCATAACTGAATGGTTTCCAAATAATCTTATGAAACTAAATGAGGAAAATGCCACTTAATGGTTTTTGGTGCGAGGGGAGGTAATGAAATAACAATCAAAATAGGCGAGGCTTGTGTGAAGGAAAGTACGGGAGAAAATCTTCTCGGTATCACTTTCGATCAATCACTTTCTTTCAAAGAACATGTCAAGACCCTGTGTAGAAAAGCCTGCCAAAAACTACATGCTCTTGCCCGTGTTTCCTGCTACATTGACACTGAAAATTATAGCATTTAATGAGAGCGTTTGTGTTATCCCACTTTAGCTACTGTCCACTTGTGTGGGTGTTTTATGATAGAACCATAAATCATAGAATAAATCATGTTCATGAAAGGGCATTGCGCATTGCGTATAAAAAACCACAGAACTGATTTTGGTTATCTCCTGGAGCAAAGCAATTCGGTGCCCATCCATGTACGGAACCTGCAGTTGCTAATGATTGAGATATTTAAAACAAAGTCCCATCTAAACCCACCTTTCATGAAGGACATTTTTCAGGAACGAAATGTGAACTACAATCTAAGACATGGCAATGATGCTCAACTCCTAAAGGTGCGAACCACGTCCTTTGGAATTGAGACCATAACCTACCTTGGAAGCAGATTGTGGCAACTATTGCCAAAAGAAATAAAACAATCAAATACCTTTTCTATATTCAAAAAAGGAATTAAATATTGGAAAGGTGGTGAGTTCAACTGTAGGCTTTGCAAAACATATATTCCGGAAGTTGGGTTCCTAACAGGATAATCGTTTTTATCCTGTAATCTATACTTGTAATCTATAATCGTTTTTATCCTGTAATATATATATATATATATAAATACATTGTAAATTTTTCCCCTTTATTCATCTTAGAAATTGTAAATATTTATCAAAGGTAGGCTTTAATTAGCTGCAATTTAGCTATTGTTCTTTCTATTAGCCTACTATAAATAAATTAATGATGATGATGATGATGATACCTGGTGTACATGTTGATTACAACTTAAGTTGGAAAGACCATTTCAAATCTGCTACCTCCAAAGTGTCGAGAAGGATGGAATGCTAAAACAAGCTAAATACTATCTCCCAGAAGCCTGTTTAAAAACCATCTATTTGAGTATCGTGGAGCCCTACTTCCAGTACTGCTGCTCTGTTCGGGGAGCATGTGGCGTCACTGAAAAAAATTGTCTTTAAAAATTTCAAAACAGAGCTGCTAGAATTGTCACCAACAGCAAATTTGATGCTTCGAGCAGACTGCTTATGGAAAACTATCGAGGAACTGATTGCCGAAGAATCAAATACAATTGTCTACAGTCTGATTATTAGTTGGCTCCACAATACTTATGTCACCTTTTCACTAGAAACTCTGCTGGTGAAGCTCGTACCCTACGTAATACGTCTACAGATCTTAAGACACCAAAAAAGTCTTCTGCGAATGGACAATGATGCTTTTCGTATAGTGGGGTAAAACTATCGAACAGCCTACCAACGGAAGGAAAAAAGCACCTACTCTCGGCACCTTCAAAATTTTAACAAGTTAATTTGCATTTTGCTTTCTTCCTTTACTTTACAATGTTTTACTATGTTTTTCTTTCATATGACATTACTTAGCTTTGTATTATATTATAATTAGGCTTGTAATCTTGTATTTTAGTAGTTATTTTGCATAATATGTTACGATAAATAGAGGGCCCCTTGAAAACCAGCGATTGCTGAAGGATCACCCTCTTTAAACATTTGAAAATAAAATGAAATGAAATGACTCAACCATGGTGGGTCCTCCTATGTCACTATAAGAGAATATCTACCCCCAGGTTTAATCAGTGATCCCTATAATTGAGTGTAAATTTGCTCATGATTCATAATTTTAAATTTCTAAACAAGTTGTAACTTTAAATGGGGGTCCTGTCGGTAAATCATCAATTTTACAAAGGTTTCTGTCGGTAAATTGCATCATACTTTGCAATGTAAAGCATAAGTGGAGGTGCTGAACAATCTATACGCCCTCTACATATATGTTCTTTCCACTAGAGCTCCCTCACCAAAAATAGCACTCCCTGGCCCCTGAACAAATAGTCTCTTAAACCCGCGCCATTATTGCTTACCACTCTAAGCTTGAAAAGTTCGAATTCTCTGTCAGAATTTTCAGGGATGGGGCTTGAACCGCACATTTGATGTGCCGACAATTTGTGCCGACAGATCCAGAAGCTCAAATGTGTACACACCAGGAGGTACAAGTTTGTTCACTAGGACTGTTGCATTTAGGTAGCTGTGCCAATCGTTAGGTAGTAGAAAAAATGAGGTAGCCAAAGATACTATACCTATCAGAGTGAGACTAACAAGAAACAATGGATGACAAAAGAAATCCCTATCATGATGGATGAAAGAAGAAAAGTCAAGGCAAATGAAGGGGAATATAGACACCTTTGCAAGAAAATAAAAAGTGAATGTAACAAAGCAAAAGAGGAATGGTTGGAGGAACAATGCAAAGATATTGAGAGCATACATATCCGAGGAAATACAAAGAATATGTATATGAAAATAAACGAACTTTCAGGTAAGAAGAAAATGATCACTAATGCTGCATCAAATCAAAAGATGGAAGAATATTAATGGAGAAGGAAGAATAACTAAAGCGATGGGGCTGAATATATAGGAGAACTGTATGGTGATAATTCCAGACAAGAGGATTTTTTTATTGAGGCTGAGATAGAAGGTCCACGAATCATGCAAAGTGAGGTTGAGCATGCACTATCAAGAAGTAAACATGGAAAGGTAGCAGGCCCGGATTACGTTGATGCAGAAGAGCTCTCAGCATTAGAAGATTTTGGAATCAAACTGCTGACAAGAGTAATGAATGAAGTTTACGATGCAGGATGTATACCAAATGATCTATTTAAATCTGTATTCGTAGCTTTGGTAAAGAGATCAGGAACAATAGAATGTCAACATCATAGAACTATCAGCCTTATGAGCCATGCTACCAAACTTCTTATTCGAGTTATCATGATGAGAATTCGAAACAAGATAAAGCTAGAAATTACACCTGAACAATGTGGTTTTGTAGAAGGGAAAGGTACTTCAAACGCAATATATATGTTAAGAACAATAGCAGAAATGGCTCTGGAAATGCAAAATAAACTATACCTTTGTTTCGTTGATTACACAAAAGCATTCGATTGTGTGAATCACGTAGAACTTATCAAATTGATAGAAAGCTTAATTGTTGATGGAAGAGACCTAAGAGTAATAAGGAACTTATACTGGCAACAAATTGCTGCTGTTCGTTGGGAGAATGAGTTGAGTGAATATAAACCAACCCAGAGAGGCATCACACAAGGGTGTGTACTCTCTCCTCATTTATTTGCTATCTACAGTGAATTCATTATGCGAAACATTCAAGATTTTCCGGGAATAGAAATTGGGGGCACCATGATTAATCATATACGGTATGCAGATGACATAGTCCTGATTGCTAGCAGTCAAGAACATCTTCAAAAGCTACTCAACATCATAGTAACAGAAAGCGAAAATGTAGGGCTGACACTCAAGGTGAAGAAATTTGAAGCTATGATCATTACCAAAAGTAGTTTGGCTCTTGCATCTAAAATTAACATTGGTCCAGCTGATCCTAAACATGTAGACAAATTCAAATACCTTGGAACAATAATAACAAAGGGTGGCAGACGTGAGCAAGAAATAAGATCAAGAATTGCACAATCAAAGCAAGCATTCAATAAGATAAAGAACATCCTAACAAATAAACATCTATCTTTCCAAATTAGAGAGCGTGTTCTACTCTTCTCTTCAGTGCTACTCTTCAGTCCGGAATAGAAGGGGGGTGGGAATAAGCGGGGGGGGATTGGAAAAAGGTCTCAAAGTAAATAAGCGGGGGGGGTTGCAATAAGCGGGGGGGTGGAAAAAGCTCCAAGGTGGATATCTATGGGGTGGGCTGTTATAAATGGATGTGGAGAAGAGAAGACCAACATATGCATTGGATAAAAATCTTTAACTTTTTGAAAAAAATTTATTACGTTTATTACATATTTCTAGCTTGCTAAAAATGTGTCTACCATCATCGTTCATAATGTCATCATCATTGGCACAACTGTCGGCTACGTTTTCAGTGCTTCTTGCATTTGACGCTAGCATTTTTTCAGTGCAACAAACATTCACAAAGGATTACTTTCGCCGGACAATTCTTGGTCTGGTTGGGAAAATTTCCTCTTGGCTCAAAATTAATAAGCGGGGGGGGGGGATGCAATAAGAATGTCCTGGTGTGCATTTTTTGAAAAAATAAATAGTCGGGGGGGACGTCTATTCCGGACTGGAGAGTATGTATACTCTATTTTAACTTATGGGTGCGAAACATGGGTACTGAGCAAAGGTGTTGAAAAAAGAATTCGAGCAACGGAAATGTGGTTTTTTCGAAGAATGCAAAAGATTCCATGGACAGCCAAATGTGCTGATAAGAGTGTGTTGATGGAAGTTAACAGAAATGCAACCCTTATGAATAAGATCAGGACACAACAAGCACGGTTTATTGGATATGTAATAAGAAGACACAGTTTGGAGCGTCTTGTAACGACAGCAAAGATAGAAGGGAAAAGAGGTAGAGGAAGACAGAGAGACAAAATTTTAGACGGCATTGCTCTATTGCTGGGAAAATCGAAGACAGCTGACATCCTGAAAGACGTGGAAGATCTCCAACGCCTGTTGGCAAGGAACTTGAAGAAGAAGAACGCGCTTTCACTCGTTCGCTGTTCACTGTTATTCCAATGCCACTGCTATAGTTTGCTTCAAATAATGTCCTAAACTGACAATGCGATTTCCAAGATGTCAAGAATCTCAAGGGCTAATTTTGCTACCTGGTCCTCAAGCTATGTTCAGTCGCCGACACTCAGCATTTGCGTAGGAGTTGAGGTGTTCGAGCTCGGCAGCCTCGTTTGTAATCTGAAATCTATATGCAAATGAGACCTACTACCTCGATCGGCCTTTCTTATTACCAAAGGTCTTCAAACAAAATAGGTAAAGTTATATCCACACTCATCATCAGATTTTACTACGATATAGTAGCATTTTAGAGTGTTGAAAGACCTTTGTAACTTTTCTGTCATTCTGAACTACCCATTGCTGTTATTTCTTGTAGATATGTGGCTATTACTCTTCTTTTACAAAGTAGGAATTGGCCTTGATCGTACTTAGTGTTGTATGTTACATTAAGCTGTTTTGGACTAGTTTTCCGTGCTTCTAGGATAATTAATGGAGATCTCTGTAGATGTTTATGCGTTTGTATGTTTGGCATGTATTTTATGGCGTATTTGTATATTAGGGAAGCAACCACATGGCTTAAAATTGCATATTACGATATTAGTAATAATTACGATACACTGAGTTGAATTAGACAACGAAAAATACGGTTACAACATACCAGTTAATGAGAAAATACACTTTTTCTCTGCATTTAGCTGCTTCCTAGGTCCTCTTCCCACCCATTGTAGTAAGGTACTCAATAACAACCCTTTAAGTCCGTACCTAGATTGAATTTTGGGTAATGGTTTTAATACGGGTTATACCCAAGGGATACGATGTTAAGTAGGGAATAGGGCCTAGAATGGAATCTGACACTTTTGTATTCCACAGATCTGTGCCAAATTGTTTTGTACATGAAAAGTATTCATATGTATATATATTGTGTGTTGCTATTTACTTTAGGCAAATATCTTCCAAAATGAAGACTATTTTAGCCACTGAAAAGGTTGACATTCCTGATGAAGGTATTTTATGCTTTTTCAGAGTACTTTTATTGCTTATTGCTTATCATAAAATATTTTATTTGAGGAATATGTCTTCATTTGCTTTCTGTTTGAGGTCCACTCTCACTTTCCTCATGTTTACAACTATGGCTAACATAACTAGTGCTAGTTTTGTCAGTACTCTAGCCAGGCCACATTGGTCTACACAAATGCTTCCCACAGGCACTGAAAGTTGCACTCTGAATTTTTGCAGGCACTGTTGACCCAGATCTACCTAATGATTGTTGCTATTTACATGTTAGTTTAGTAGTAATTAGCATAGCTGGGAACCCAGTAGAAGACAGTTTTGCTAGTTATCTGCATCTAACCATGTGGTCTCCCAGATGGCATAATAAAAAAGAGTAGGACAAAGTTTAAGGTCTGGCAGTAACTTTGTTTAATGGGTAATTATAGGTACTGATGGTAAATATTGGTAGATATTGGTAGATATTATAGGTAGTTATATAGGTAGATATATAGGTACATAATATAGGTAGGTATTTAATGGTTACTGATTATAAATAAGCATGACATTTCAGAAATATTCAGATCAGGAAGTACTGGCAGAGTAGTAGGGGTGAAACCATACTTATATAATATTTAACATTCCCATGCTCTTATTCAGATTCTCATGTTCTTTAGCCTTAACCCCCTTTCAGAAGAAAATATGTTGTGGATTGGCTTTGTTGATAAACACCTTCTGGTTAGCATAAAATAGCATAAAAATTAAGAGGAAGTACCATATTTGCTCTAATATTCCTGCTTCTCTTTTATTCCTGCCTGTCTAGTAGTCCTGCCTTTATTTCATAGATTGAAAGATTAGCCCCACCTCCCCAGTAATCCTGCACACTGGATTGCTGTATTAATCATTTTTAAATCAATTTATTCACTGGTGTAGATGTTCAAATCTCTGTTTCAAATGTCCAATGTTATGTTTCAAATGCCTTGTACCAACTTAAAATGAAAACTTAACTCCATGTCATCAGGCATGATGATGGTTACTAGAACTGACACTCTTGACGTACTGCTTTGGTTTTGTTGTTTTGTTGAAAAATTTTGTCATTTTGAACCTTCTTCATATTGTATGTTTTACTCCGATTTGCCACAATCATTTCTAAGAGCTTTTTTGCTGAAACAGTATTCCTAAACTAGACTTCAAGGCATTGAAAAAATAATCCCACCTCTCCAATATACCTGCCTGTCCAATAATCCTGCCTTTTTTTCTTAGGTTGAAATGCTAATCCTGCAACAGGAATATTAGAGTAAATATGGTATTTAATTTGAAATAGCATAGGGCCAGTGAAACTAGGCATAAAATAGCATAGAATATGGCATAAAAATGGCATATAGTCATAAAAACATATATAATCCATAAATTTTAACTTTGAAGTATGAACCTTACATAACATCCTGGTTTAAGTTGCAGACACATTCTGTCCTCAGATATGTGCTTGCAGGCACAGTACATTTTTAACGATTCCTGATTCTAGTTACTTTGTTGAGCTGCTGCACATTTTGCTTTTTACTCTGTTTTTATAAAGAATATTGTTCATTTCAGTGACAGTGTTCACAAAGGGTAGATCAATTACTGTAAAGGGCCCACGTGGTACCCTCAAAAGAAACTTCAATCACCTTAACCTGGAATTGACCAGGCTGTCCAAGAAAAGGCTCCGTGTTGATGTGTGGTTTGCAAAAAAGAAGGAGTTGGCATGCTTGAGAACTATTTGCAGCCACATCCAAAACCTAATGAATGGTGTCATTTATGTAAGTGGGTATTGATTCTATTAGCACAAATCAATCACAATGTTATGGTAAACAATTCTATCCATGAAATTGCCTCCCAGTCAAAGTTAAGTTCTGTTATACCATTGATGTTGATATTGCACAGTCAGCCAGTATTTTGGTTTGTTCTTCAATCATTTTTTGTGTTACCATGCTGCATGGGTTTCAAATATATTGCATGGTTTTTCAACTTGATCTATAGATTCAAGCCAGTGATATAGAAGCGCCAAAGGCGCTAGATACGTGCCTTGAGCTTGAAAGTGAGGCAAATGCAAATTTGGTGGCCATTTTCTGTGGTGGCAAAAAAAATTGCAGTAGAATGAGCAAAGATTACTAAGAAATGAAAATTGTGAATAATTATAGATTTTCAGAGCACTGCAATCTGTGAAGCTTAGTGAGTACACAAAAAAAATCTATGTTTTTGAATTTGGAACCTTTTATACATAAAATCGCTAAATTTTGCATCATTTTGAAAAAACCTAGTCGACCTAGTTGCACTCAGTAGTTAGGCCTACTTTCTCAAAAGTAACATAAAATCCTGATAACTCCCAACAACAACCCTCTTGCAGTCAATTTTGCTCTAAAAAACATTATGCTCTATCACAGGTCATGGTCAAGTCTTGCTCTGCATACGAATGCACTAGCCATTTTTTTAAAAACAGTAATGTGTCATTCCACAAGTTCCCTTTGAAAGATGTTGACCTTCTGCAGAAATGGGTTGTCGCAACAAAGTGCAAAAACTTTACTCTAACTACCAACAGCTACCTCTGTAGCAAACACTTCCTTGCAGATGACTTCTACTACCTTGACGCAGATAAGCTACAGTTAAAAGCCAGCGTTGTCCCATCTGTGTTTGCCTTTCCCGAGCCGTTGCAAATGAAACAAAGTGCTAGGAAATCACCATCAAAACGAAATGCTGAAGAAAACGTAGAGAGCTTGGTCTCTCCAAAAAAACCAAAAATCACCCCAACTTGTGATAATGATTATCTTCTTGACTCAAGCTGTCCCACCCTTGACTCTGCCCCCCCCTACAGTCTTCACCTACAAAGGCAAGACTTAGAAGGAAAATCAAGACCTTACAGCAAAAGCTAAGGAGAAAGGAATGCAAAATACAGTCCCTTTCTGGAATTGTTAAAGTACTGAAAGATGACAAGTTTATAACTAAAGAAGTTGCAAAAAGCTTGGAGAATAATTTCTCTGGTGTAGCATGTGCAATTTTGAAGTCTGAATTGAAAAACAAAGATCGTCCACCAAAGGGCCACAGATTCTCTAATGAAGTAAAAAAATTTGCAATAACACTAAATTTCTATTCACCTTGTGCGTATAACTATGTCAGATTCTTCATTTCTTTGCCATGCCCCAGTGCTATAGCAAACTGGACATCAAGTGTTTATTGTAAACCAGGATTTTTTCAAGACACTTTTAAGTATTTACAAGAGAAAGCACATACTGATTCATTATATTGAGACTGTGCACTGATTTTTCATGGCATGTACATAAAGTCTGGCACCATCTACAACAACAGTAATGGGAGCTATGAAGGCTTTGTAGATTATGGAGAGGGTATTTCAGCATTTGACCCTGACAAAATAGCCACTGAAGCCCTTGTTTTCATGCTTGTTGGCTTGCAAGGACACTGGAAGATTCCAATAGGTTATGTATTGTGCAATTCCATAAATGCAACTAACCTAGTGTGCTTGATATCCATAGCTCTTCAATTGGCCTCTTCACATGGTATTGACATACACAGCATAACATGTGATGGTGCCTTTACTAATTTTGATGCCATGAGATCTTTGGGGTGTAAATTTGGAAAGAAGTTGAATGACATAAAAGGCTCGTTCTCTTTTAGGGCATACAGTCATCCTCTTTTCTTCATCCCTGATGCCTGTCACATGTTAAAGCTTGCCCGCAATGCCCTTGCTGATGTTAAAGTGGTAATTGATGAGGAAAAACATGTTATTAAGTGGGAACATATTAACTCTTTACACAAGGTTCAGTTGAATGAAGGCCTGAAATTTGGAAAAACTCAGCAAAGGTCATATTGAGTTTCAGCGACGCAAAATGAATGTCAAAGTAGCAGCACAGACTCTAAGTAGCTCTGTGGCTGATGCAATAGAATTTCTTATGAAATCTGGACATCCTGATTTTGCTGATGCTCATGGGACCATTTTTTTCATAAGAACTGTTGACCAATTGTTTGACTTATTAAACTCAAGAAGTCCATTTGGCAAGGGTTTCACGAAGCCACTATTCTTGCATGATGCTGCAAGATGGAAGGGCATAGTGGAGAGGTCTGTCAACTACCTTATTAAGTTAACAGATAAAGCTGGGCTCCCTCTTATTCAACATAGGAGAAAATGCTTTGTTCTTGGCTTCATCACTGCATTAACAAGCATTAGAGACCTTTCTTGTCATCTTCTGGGCAGACCAGAGAATCCATTCAAGTATGTTCTTACATACAAAATGTCACAAGATCACTTGGAATTATTGTTTGCTTGCATTCGTGGCAAAAATTGATTCAATAATAATCCTAATGTGGTACAGCTGAAATCCAGTCTTAGACGAATACTGCTTAGAAATGCAATCATTGGATCAAAGCATGCAAATTTTATAGCATTTGAAGAGTCATCTGCAGGCTCAATATTCTCTTTCAAGTGGACCAGGAGAAGGACCCCAATGGTCACAAATGAAATTTCTATGGAAGAAAACAAAGAAATACAAAAACTTGTATCATGCCTTGAAAACTATTCATTAAATAGCTACAAAAGTCAATATTGGGATACATTGCTGGGTACATTGTATGGAAACTGAGTAATGAGATCGATTGTACCACTTGCAACCAAGCCCTATATTTAAATCAAGAATCCAGTTCTAATTCTGCGGATCACTACTATTCATCCTTTTTTGGCACTGAATATCTAAATCTTATAAATGCAAAGAATCGTGGTGGCCTTTATCTTCCCTCAAAGCAAGTGTTTCAGATCATACATGTATGTGAGAAGGTGTTCAGGGTAACTGTTTCAGGAACTGAATCAAACACAACAAAGATTTCCTCAATGAAAAATCTGAAAGCTTTGATGGTTTTCCTTATTAGGCAGCAACTATCAAGAAAGTCCCTTCCTAGATCTTTGTGACCATGATCTTAAACATGACATACTGACTGAAGATTTGCATTCATCTGAGCTGGCTAATAGAATCATCTCTCGATACCTAACTGTTCGTCTTCTAACCTATGGTAAGCAGTACACCAAAGATGTTATTCATGGAGAAAAAATTGGAGTTCTTCAGCAAGCAACAAAACTTGTACTTTTCAAGGGTGTATAACATAGACTTGGTGGCATTTTGCTGCAAATAAATCCTTTAGTGTTGGTATAAATTGCACCCAATGGCTTAATGCTAACAATCAATATAGTACTTATTCCATAAATCTACATAATAGCCATCTCAGGGAC
This sequence comes from Mastigias papua, assembly GCA_964019165.1. Taxonomy (NCBI): domain Eukaryota; kingdom Metazoa; phylum Cnidaria; class Scyphozoa; order Rhizostomeae; family Mastigiidae; genus Mastigias; species Mastigias papua. Next base: position 14,749,185 of record OZ025267.1, on the reverse strand, counting down.
GAGACTTAAGGGGGGTATAGGGGGTGGGCCACCCCCTAATCTTGAAAGCTTGTCATTTTGCAGGGCAAAAACGGCAGTGTAATGTATTCTTGCAGGTCACAAAAAATACTGTGGCCAAATCGCTTATCACAGATTTCAAGTTTGCAGAGAAAGACATCTGACACCTCCCCAAAAATAAATTGAAGTTTCGTCCCTGAGCAGTCTCAAAATATGATGCAGCATAAACATACAAAGAAACAACTTACTGATTCAGAACATTGAGGTTTCTGATCCAACAAACTTCAACAACTTTACTTTTCTAGAGGCATCTGGCAACAGAACCGGTTAAAAGGCGATTTGAAGAGCTCATCCCATATAAACGGTAACATCCTTGACCTTTCATAGGTAGATGTTACCTGATATGCGCTAAAACTTTGACATTTCTGGTCATTTGTTCCCATACTCACGTCTTGCACAGCCGGCTTTTTGCCACCACAGAAAATGGCGGCTGAAAACTAGCTTGCCTCACTTTTATCTATTGATTTTATACCCGACACATGTATCTAGCACCTTCGGCGCTTCTATATCATTGATCCAAGCATGATGTAGGCATCATGATTGGACAGTCTGAGAAAACATTAATGACACAGAAGTAATTTCTTTTTAGGGCTATCAATACAAAATGAAGTCTGTGTATGCTCACTTCCCTATCAACATCAGTATTACTAATGATGGGAAAACTGTTGAAATTCGCAACTTTCTTGGGGAAAATGTGACAAGAATTGTTGAAATGAAACCTGGTGTGACATGCAGACAAGGTGCTAAAGATGAAATCATTCTGGAGGGAAATGACTTGGAACTTGTTTCAAACTCAGGTAATATATATATGTTCCTTGTGGTGTTTTATCTGTGAAACTATGAAGCCTATTACCAAGCTTTTAATTAAGTGAATTGCTATGAAACTGGATGTCAACTTAAATTGAAGAGAAACTGCATGCATTAAAAACCACCTTCATATGCCCACATTAGATTGTTAAGCTTAAATCAATGTTTTTGCAACCAAGAGAAATAGGAATGAATTTTAGGCCTTTCTTGGGAAGTGATATGCACTGGTACACATCTCCTGAACCCCTAGACATTCTTTTTCACACCCTTCTGTGCCTTCTAACTGTTTATGTGTCAATGTGCAGAAAATTTACTGAATTATAGATAGAGGGCTAGTCAACAGTTTACTCTTATATACAGATACAGCACAAGGAGATAATTGTAAAGGCTCTTCTATATGGTCTAGCTATACAGAATTTAGTATTGTTTGATTGATGGTGCTCCATATCTGTTGACTATTAGACTATTGGGTTTAAAATACTATCAGTCAACCTTTTTTTTAGTTGAAATAAAGTCATAGAAATCCAAGCCAGTTTAGAGATGAAAGAGATGAGTTGAGAGATGTGTACTTTTATGGCTCTTATGCTCTTTAGTGACATTTTAATCACACAAAAGAGGAAAATGTCCTAGGGGTGCAAAGTGCCCCTTATGGTAATTTCTCTAATATTTGAAAAAAAGACACAATGCAAGCTGAAAAACATTTCAGTTGCGAGATTTTGATTTGTAAGTACCTTTGTCATTAAAAGGAACACCTCCTATTCAATAACTGAGACTAAAATGGAGGTACTTTTGTTTTTTAGCTGCCCGCATCCAACAATCAACCACAGTAAAAAACAAGGACATAAGGAAGTTCTTAGATGGTGTTTATGTGTCACACAAAGGAACTGTCGTTGACAAGGTTTAAATACACTGATATGAATTCTGATGAAAAATATTGTCTTCATTTCCAAGTGTTGTATGATTGCATTTTGCTTCTATTTTTCTGCTTGAAAAACAATGAAAAGAAAAACCCCCATATGGGAGAGCTACTTTAGCTTTTGGTGGGACTTTATTCTTTGGCAGATAGTAACAGGAAAATCAGTATCAAACATCACCCAACAATGGAAGAAAGCAAAGTATGTATACTGCAGGCTACCACTGGGAACCAGATTGTTTGAGCTGGGAAAGGCAGGGTTGTGACAGTTTTGACTGTTTACATATTACATTGGAAAAAGCAGGACATTGTCATTTAAATAGAATAGTGACCAACCAATTGACTAATTATACAAGGAAGTGCAGTAAATGCCTTGGGTGACAGTCAGTTCTTTCACAAATCCATTGAGCCTGTCTTAAGATGTTTTTAGCACTTCAGGGGCTGAATTCTTGGCATGTGTATACAAAACAGGAAATATGCTGTCCAAAATACTAACTAGCCTCCTCCAAAATTTTCAATTCATTTTCAATATTAAAGATTGAGAACAAGGCGTTTCTATTTTATATACCAACATACTATTTGCTCTTAAAAAGTATAGTATCAAGTTAGCGACAGAGAATTCTCCTGTTAGAATTAAACGAGCTATGCAAACCCGTGCTTTGTTATCATAGGAATCATACAGTTACAGCCAGAACTCGTCAATGAGCGCGAGCACGTGAATGCCACTCGCAGGCACAAAACTATACTCTCCGAATTTCTGCAGGCACTATTGATCCAAATTCAGCTATTAATTGTCGATACTTTAATATGATTGTGTAACATCATTTAGCACAGCTTAGAACCCAGGAAATTACAGGTTTGTAAGTTATGTTTATCTAGCTCTACTTAACATCCTATTTTTTAATTTGCAAGCACATTTTGTGCTCAGATGTGTGCTTGCAGGCACAATGCACTTTTGATGTGCCCTGGTGACAATAAAATGGCTTCTGTGGTCTGGCAGAAGGTTCTCGCTAAACTACCAATGTTTAGTCTCCACTACACTCTCATTAAGTGGACTCATAACTTTTTCTCTGGTAGATGGATTGCAATGCAATGAGGTTCTATTCCTAATTCATTCAATGCTGGTGTACCTCAGGGCTATGTTATATCTCCAGTGTTATCCATTCTCTTCGTAAATGACCCGCTTTCTTGTACATTCTCTTGAATTCATTCTTTCGCTGATGAAACTTGCCAAAATTCATGTTTTCATCTGATTCACAACACTTTGCCTACACTAATATTTCACTCTGAAGAGACACCTTAGACTCACTTCTCACTAAGACTTGACAAAGAAAAAGAAGTGGGGGCAATGGCAACCTAGTTCCGTTCAATCAAGGAGATGTGACACTGGGTGCAATTTCACTTGAACATCACCCAAACGTTTCATGAACGGTATTGAACTGGACATTTCAACTTCTCTCAATCAGTCTCTCAATCATTCCATCACTAAACATGCACCTCAAAAACTTCGTTTCCTTTCCAGATCCCGTGATCTTTTCTCACCTTTTTAACTATTGACTACTATAATTACAATGTACAAATTTGGCCTTCTCTAGATTACTTCTCCCATGTCTGGGGTGGTGCTGTAGAACCTTCTTCGCTGCCTGATTTCCGAACACTATCCCAGAAGCCAGCCACTATTTTTTCTAAGAGCTTATAAACTATGGCATATTTCGCTTTCTTCCTTCCCAGAACCATACAACTTGTCTTTCCTTAATCTAGAATTAACAAATTTGACCTTATCTTCCACTCTAATTAGCCTTTCTGTTTCTTTTTGATGGCTTTGCTATAGACGATAGGGGCTCTCCCCAACACTTATTGCCAACAATTGTATACTACACCTGTTTCAATGCTAGTTGCAAGCTGAGCAGGTTCCAAGAGCTTAAGTACCTACAGAGACTCAACAAATAACGATTTAGGACGTTTGATGGGTAGAGTATCAATTTTAAACTGTAACTAAAAAGTTGAAACTAGCAAATACTTGTGTTCTTCTTCATGTTTAGTTTGTGGGTAAGTTGACGATTATGCTCCTTCATAGTTTTCACTCATATGCTTGTATGAGTAATTTCCGTGCACCTTGTCAATTCAATTTTTTCTATTGATAGAGGGACCATTGACAAGACTTCTCCAAAATAGTTTTTGCACTCTTTTGTCTGTATACAAGAAAGCATCAAAGGCTTGAAAGCTTTAAGGCTAACAATCCCATACCCATTTTTACTTCAGTGCGATTCTTCCCACAACTACTTGTCCCTGCCTATGGCAAGCAAATTATTGACTAAAGTAGACCTTTAACTACGACGTGCTGGAAATTCACTTGAGCATGTACGATGGGTATTCCCATAAAGCAACGGTTGGAAGAGCTAAACGAATGAATACCAGAAGATTTAGCACAATGAAACCCCTTGTAGCTTTCAGTCATTATGACATTATAAGATTTCGCAACACAATGATGCGGCAGTTGTGGCATAAGAGAAAAGGGAGCCCATAGGTAGAGCCACTGCTTAAGAAGGTACAGTACTTCCTCGATTATCCGGCCGCTACTGGACACAGCTTGTCTAAAAGATGGTCGGATAATCCAGAAAGGCCGGTTAAGCAAAAGTAACCATTTGGACATCATGCACAAGAAAACAAGCTAAGATAAGTAGAAAGTGTTCTTATTATACACAAGTAAACTTGTCATTGTTGTATTCCTCAAACTTACATTATGGTACCGAAAAGAACAGCTCCAAAATGGAACTCCCTATTCAAATTACTTACAACGAAGCACACCAACAATAAGTCTGGCTGCACTTGCTGTCCAAATCTAGAACAATATTCATATTTAAAACAACATGACGTGATTTGAATAGCATATAATAAGATTTTATGTTCGTAAATGGAAGATATTCCTTTATTTAAAATAAATTTTTGCACCAGGGTCACGGTCGGATAATCCAGGAAGCACTGTAGCACAAGTTTCTTTGCTTAATATTTAACATTGTATCATGTTGGAATATGACTGAACTAAAGCTCAAAAACATTGTGCAACTTCATGATACTATATACTTATGTACCGTATTTCTTCGATTATAAGCTGCGGCTTACATTTTTTATTTGGAAGGTTTTGTTGCGGCTTATAATCAAGGGCGGCTTACACTTTTATCGAAGTTGTCAGACCATCATAACACTTCACTTATGTCGTGAAAAAGTCGTTCGATACTTCTGGCATAACAGTGGATTATCCAACAAACCTCTTCTGCTATCTTAAAAGACACGCCATGCTTGACAATATTTTTATTGGTTAAGCTATTTAGTCGAAGAAATACAGTATTCTTAGCATAATAGAAGATATGGAAATACTCATCAAGAATGATCAAGAAAACGTTTAAATTTTCGCGAGGACTTCAGTATTCTTGGCCAATATGACTGGCTCTTATACTGCGAAAATGGCATTTTCATAACGATGGTATTATAGCATCTTGATTTACAAGGTAAGTGTGCAGGAACTAGTGCCTTCCACATTCCTCCGCCAACTGGAAAATCATTGCAAAAGACGACGTATAGGGACATATTTGTATTCACATAATTGACACCTTTCCTCGATATTCTCCAAACCAGAGAGTCTGTACACATAATACTGTAAGATTCCTGGTTGACATACTATAAGCAATCTAGTGTTGATACATATTACAATAATCTTTCCACCAAACAGATTCATATTTACAATTATTCTATCTGGTATTAATTGAACTTATGCACACATTCAAAGACTAAGACAATATACATTGTTATCTCTGCAACCAACGACCATTGAACTTCCGAACACAACTGGCGATGAGAAGACCTCATTTGAAAATACATGTGTCTTAACAATAGTTCCATCACCAAAAGTCAGTACATACAATTTACCATCTGTTGAACACACGAAAACCAAAAACTCTGCAGAGGAACCTTTTTCTTCGCAGGATCCATCGCACAGGTTACCTTTACGAGGGACAACAGTAGGAGTAGCAAAAATTGGGGAATCTAACTGGGTTCGCCATTTCAGCTCTCCACCATTTGAAATACAATACACCGCCTTATCATGGCTACCTAAAACAAATCTTGTAACGTCAAATGAAGGAGCGATAGAAGGGGACGAAAAAATTGGACCTGGTATCTTAAGACTCCAACGCAAGCAACCAGAACTAGCTACAACATGAACATAGCCGTCGACGCAACAGAAGCAAATATCATCATCAATGCACAAAGGTGATGTGAATATTGGCCTATCCATGGTCAATTTCCATTTTACTACACCGGTCTCTGAATCAATAGCAACCAAATTGCTACCGAGTGTTCCAACAAACAGCAACTTGAAATCTCCCGACAATGCCGGGCTGCCAAAAACAGATCCGCCTCCACAGTAGGTGCACCAAATTTGAGATAGTTTTTGGGTGTCAATTGCGTACATATGATGATCATGAGATCCAATAAAAGCGAAACCACTAACTTTACTTACGACTGGGGAACATTTAACACTTTCTCCCGTTTTCAACTGCCATAACGTATTCCCATGACGCCTTGAGATGACATAAATGTAATGATCATAGCATCCTGTAGGAAATTTCAGTAGATTAATCATCTCATATGCAAAACAAAAGATTTCGGTCAATGAGTCAGTGAATGAGCGAATAAATGAATGAATAAATGCATGAATGAATGGACTGAAAAAGAGAACTATAAGGATGTACGAGTAATAGATTCTGAGAATGAATTCAATTTCACAATGAAAAAGTATACTAAATGGAATAGCAAAAATTGAATAGATATGCATATAAATTAGCAGCTGAAAGATTTAGTCGAATAAATGTATCACAATCACAATTGATATCATGAAGAGTGATAGATCAACTATCAATGAAACGATGAACTAAAAATCCTTTGGTACTAACCTACTATTATTGTCTTCCCGTCTTTAGAAATTGCCGCTGATGATTCAACCCGGTCTCCTAGTTTTATTTTCCATACAACACTCCCATCATCTGTATTAATTGCGTAGAAAAAGTGCGAATGAGACCCAATGTAAACAATACATGAAAAATGGTCACCACTGCAAACAATGAGTGGAGAAGCATCGACACATTTGGATGTATCAAAAACCCAATTCTTCTTGATTAGAGTCAATGATTCAGCAGTTAGATTTGTTACTATAGACGGACATGCTGATTTAAAACCACGAGAAATGCAACAATCACACACTGAATACTTACTGCCTCGAGTCACAGAACAATAACAGTCCATGATATCAACATTTTTGTGAAATAGCGGGTCTTCTGCGCATTGCATTGTTGAATTAGAGTTGCAGTTATACTGAGGTAAATCGCAATTAGATCCAATGCTAGTGTCATGATTGATAGATATCAGATCTCCTTTCACAGCGACCTCCCTACTATTCAACAGAGTTTTCGGGTCAGTTTCGGTTCCTTCACTTGAATATATTTCATCAGAACAAAACTTCGACTGATGATTTGCTTGGCATAGAAAAGGCCTATGATTTATGATAGAGAGAGGTGATTCAACAAACTTTTGCTTTGCATCGGCTCTTTTCTGTTCGTATTGTGCATGCTTCCTTTTTCTTGCCTGTACGAAATTCCAGTCGCTCCTTGCTAAATGATATTCCGTATCTTCAACTTGACGATATTTTTTATTCCAACAAGTACCTCGCTCGCTGGTCCCAGCTTCCTTCATAGCCATTTCAGAATGAGATCTTCCCTGACTAGGAACCATTTCCTGTCTTTCTAATCTACCAAGCGGATCACTTTGTGGTTCTAGTCTCTCTAATTCTCCTTCTAGTTGTCCAGTCACTTCTTGATGATCTGATTTTCGATAAAAGAATCCTTGCTTCTCTCTCTTCCCCAATTCCATTTTCAAGTATTCAATCAGCTCTTCAAAATTGCTCGAAATAATACGGTCATACAATAAGGTAAATTTAGCATCATCATGTGATAAGAACCTAAAATACTCACAGATTTGACTCTCTAGAAAAAGTGCACTAAAGGAATCCCCACCATTTTCTATAAAACTTTTCCTTTTGTCGTACATATTAAAGTCACTGGACTGCCAATGAATGACACTTTCAAATAAACTGAGTAAAAAGTCGTCAAAATTAGCAAATTCACTGAAATTAATTTCAGGCGGTTTATCCTCAACCATTCTCTGCAATTTAAGCCTGTCTTTTTTGCCATGTGAATTCAATGGAGCTTCTTTCAAGAAAACACACTTAAGAAACAAACCATTTCTAGGTAATCTGGAATTTACTTTACTTAATACAGCTATTTTCACGTCCTTCTCAGCCAAACCCTCCTTAATTGCTAGGAACAATATCAAGTTCCCAATCAACATGTCCTTTTTCTTTGAGTAAATGCAAACGCTAGATGAAACTGCATCGATTTCCTCCGCCAAATGTTCAATCTGCTCTAAATCAACAAATTTCCCAAGTATTTTCACTTGGTTGTCTTTTCGTCTTATGTAGTAAATTTTATCATTTTTCTTAAGTCCGATGTCTCCACTTGGTCGCATCGTGTTCTGAAGACTTTCTTTTTCATCTCCAATAAGGCATACTCGATCTCTTCCACCTGTTGAAAGAATTCAATGGGCTACTTATTAAAACTGTAATAGGTGGCGAACATTCAAAGAAGAAGGCTACAGTGTGATACCGAACACAACAAAAAAGGAGAAAATTTTAAGTGAATAGGATAAAGACACTTTTCATCAATCCAAAAAATAACATAAAATTGAGAAAGGACTAAATTTGCAAAACAGCACGACAAGGGAAATGAAAAGGATTTCAAACAAACAACCTAGAAAAATATATTTATTCTATGTCCTTGGTTGTACGATAAGAAATATTGAAATAGCCTCAACTCGTAGTTCCAAATAAGCAATAATATAGGCCTAGATTTAATAATACTAAATAACTAGTATCAACACCAGTGAAAAATCTATATTGTCTGTATTAATAACAGAATGCAATTTGACAACAAACTACAACAGACAAAAATTACATACCAATCCAAATTTCCCCATATCCTTCACACACAGCAGTTCCACTTTCATTTCTTAATTCAATTTTTGTGTCCGTCAGAGGGCAACCAATAGAAACCTCTCCAAATAGCTTAGTCTCGTCATCACAAGGAGGTTTGCATGGATATTTGGTTCCAGGTAGAACAGGATCATCAGTTTTTAGGTTCTCGGCAAACAAATCTACTCGTTCAATTGAGGCCCAAGAAGAAACTTCGGATATACCATAGATATTATAAACCTCGATTTGCTTTGGCTTTCCAATTAACTTTTTCAGTTCAGATTTCGGTGGAAATGGTTCGGCACCAAGACATAAGACACGAAGGGAAGTATGCGAAAAACTCTTGCGATTGTGTATGAGAAAATCACCAAGCAGATGGACAAGTGACGGCGTTGCCTGAAAATGCAACAATGATTTAATATTAGTAGGTTATAACAGTCTGTTGAAAATATGACCTCAGCTGCTAAAAACATGCGATTATCCATCGTATTAACATCAACACAAAATAAAGACAAAAAACCAGGCAAAAAAATTAAAACGGACTAATAATGAAAGACGGACAAAAGCAAAAGAAATAGGGTGAGCAAATACAAGGAACATAATATGAAAAGTTTATTCCAATGTGTAAATAACAGTTTAATATACTTCAAGATACAAGATATAGCTGTATTTTAAAGCTTAGCGCATAACTTATACAATTGAGAGCAAGCATAAACTTGTCTGCTTGTACTTAAGGTCTGTAAAGGAAAGATGCATCCATGAATGCATATTCTTCAGGTCAGAGTTGGATCTTATTCAATATGTCATCATATTATCCGATATTAAACCGTAAATGGTCCAGTTATCGTCGACATAACCGACACTTCCATCATCTAGATTGCTAGATGGGGAGGGTAGTGGAACCTTGCATGAACGAAAACAAAACCTGACAAAAGGCAGATGAACTCCAGTGAGTGAATGACCATCCATAATTTCATGCTGCCTTGCAGAGAGATGTTGGATCATCAAATGCTATCAAGGCTAGCAGAGTAAACTGCAAGATCAAACCGGTAGAAGTCACAGAGAAACCACTTCTGTACTTCCCAGTCACAATGATAGAACAAAACCTTAAATTAGTCGAAGTGAACGATGTCAATGGGGGCTCGAATCGAGAACCTTTGTCCGATATATGTGGCCATGATTCTCAGGTGACCCATGACTGTCATGAAGCGACAGCTTGCAACCGAAAACTTACAAGTAAAGTAAAGTCTCTCAAAAATGCTATATTTAATGTTAAAACCTTACAACTAAAGTAAAGTCTGTCAAAAATGCTACATTTAATGTTAACACCTTATTACAATCAGGAAAATTAGAATGTGTCAGAAAAGAAATGAAAGGATCGCTATTAGTAATACACTGTCATTTATTTAGGAGGAAAAAAGCATGACAAGGGGGTAGAATTTATATTAAACCAAAAAACATGCGAAATCTCTGACGGGCTCTTGGACATCGTCAGAGAATTTGTATGAAAAAGCTCGATACTAACTTACTTGACATTACAATCACTCAAGCATATGCTACAACATCTCACAGTAGCGATGAGGAGCAGGATAAATTTTACAATGGAATAGAAACAGCTTTAAGGCAATATGAATCATCTGATAATGCCATCATACGAGGAGAATTTAATGAGAGAGTAGGAAGAGGCTCAAAGCAAGAATGTGGGAGCATAAGGGCTAAGACAAAGAAGTGATAAAGGAAACCGTCCGTTAGAATGTGTGAAAGAACATGATCTGACCACTGGAAATACTATCTTTTGTCAGCCAAGTAGAAGATTATGAACGTGGAAAAGTCCTAATGATACTATATAGAATCAAATAGATTACATCGTGATGAGGAAGACCTTTAGAAGCTTGCTAATATCGTGTAAAACATACCCCGGAACAGATTGCTACAGTGAGCATTTCCACGCTGTCAACAAAATTAGGTTGAAATTAAAAAAACCAAAAAGCACTAGGAAGGACCTTTTGACAGATTATGCAATATTGAAGATAGACCTAGAATGTAGGATGAAGTTAGAAAAAATTCGAAGCACTAGAGGGATTAGATAATATAGAACAGCAATGGTATAATTTGAGAGTGCATCAACAAAGCAGCCAACGAAATTATCGCAAAAGTGAAAAGAAGACTAAAACAGAAATGGCTGAATGTTCAATTAGTAAACAAGCAGACCTGAATTGGCAAAGTGACTGTTGTAGAGAAGTAAAAGACCGTCAAGGCAAAGGTTCAAAATTAATGCACAAAATAACCGAGAATATCATAGGTAGAAAGAAAACATCGTCAAGCACTGGATGTCTAAACCAAAACAAGGAGATGTTTTTATGGAAAAGGACAAAGGAAAGGCACGAGAGAGATGGGAAGAGTGCATTAAAGACCTGCATGGCAACATGGAAAAAACTGAACATTACAGAATCAGAAATAGCACAGATGGGCCAAAGATACTCGAAAGTGAAGTGAAATATGCAATGGAAAAACCAAAAAGGGAAAGCTCCAGGGCCTGACAACCTCACCATAGAGCTGTTGGAAACATTAGATAAAGAGTTTGAGGTAGATAAAATCACCAAATGTCCTTATGAGGCATATGACACTGGTTAAATATCAGGAGGTCTTTCGAAATCTGTATTTATTGTACTCCTGAAGACAGCAAAGGCAATTGAATGCAAATTACATAAGGGTATTAGTTTCTTACAAAGATTTTGTTTAGGATGGTAATGCATAAAACAAGGAATAAGACAAGACCAGGGATTGCACAAGAATAGTGTGGTTTCATTTGAGGAAAAGGAACAACAAATGCAATATTCATGTGAAGACAAGTCACAGAAAGGTTTACTGAAGCATAAAAAGACCTCAAGCTATGTTCTACAGACTTTACCATGACTTCTGATTCTGTGGAACACGCTAGAAAATTACAAAAAAGCTCCAAGACGGATTTAGATGGATCTAAATTTAGATGGATCCAAAAATAATCAGAAACATGTACTGGCAACAGAAAAAAGAAAACAGAAAAAATAGAAATCTCCAATAAAAGAAAGATCCACCAACATGTGATATTAACCCTTTGGTAGCCATGAGGAAATATTTATCCACACATTTTAATTATAAAAGTAATACATAAGACAAAAATTATGCATTTAATACCTTTCTCGATGGTTATCAAAGGGCTAAGCTATACAACAAAACATTAAAACGAGTTCACAACTTCAAATGCCTTGGTACATGAATGCCAGCGGATGACAAGTGCAAAACAGAATTATTAAAGCAAGTGAAGAAGGTTTTCTGACAAACAAAACATACTCCCATCGACCAGTGCATATCAATAGAAGTTCTTGTGAGAGAACTTTACAGCTACATACAGCCAATATTAGTGAATGAATTTGAAGCATGAAATATCAATGGCATATCAATACAGAGACAGAAAATCGATTGGAAGCGTTTGAGATGTGGTTTTCCACAGAATGCTAACAAGTTTATGAATGGACCCAAACAGTTTCTTGGTTGGCTCATGGGTATATTCAATAGGTAGTGCTGGCTCACAAAGACAAAAGTGTACATGAATGTCAAAGTGTTGCTATGCCACCAACGCCATCAACAACGTCACCACCATCAATACAACTACCACCACCACCACCACCACCTACATAATCATCATCATTATAATTTTTTAGATTCTGCTTCTAAGTACAACAAAAAAATTTAGTAAAAAGAAAACAATGCAGAATTCTTAAGGAGGAACCTCCAAAGTATCTACAAACAAAATTAATCTAAACTAAGCACAAACATACCTGTAAAATTGTTGTCTGGTTCCTTTCAAATATAATTTTGCACAAATTTCCAGTCTGCTTTAGTAACATATCAGGTACAATCAATAATGTAGCTTTTGCAATCACAGAAATAAACATCTGGACAATGCTTGCATCAAATGTCAGTGGTGAAGACATGAATATGACATCCTCAGAGGTCAGATTGAAAATTTTGCTGGTAAATAGAGTTGAATGGCAAAAACTATTAGCTTGCAAGAAAAATCAATATATATTGATAAAGACAAGATAAATTGACAAGAACCAAACTAAGCAAAAAAATCAAGATCAAATCAATAGTTAAGGAACTATGGCAGATGAGCTGGCTAACAGTCAATTCTTTGTGAAGTAGCATGAAGTAAGATAATTTATGATAAGGGCAGCAACAAAACAAAACATCTCCATTATTTCATTTTGAGTTATGATGATTTAGGCAAAAAGCCAACAACTAAAAACTATAATCAAGTACAAGGAAGGCCCGAAAACAATGTAAAATGAATTCATATAGCTACTGAGTTCATATATATATATATATATATATATATATATATATATATATATATATATATATATATATATATATATATATATATATATATATATATATATATATATATATATATATATATATATATATATATATATATATATATATATATATATATATATATATATATATATATATATATATATATATATATATATACACAAATTAAATTAATAAATAGAAATGTAGGCAAAAGCACCTTCAAGTAATATATGGTCAAAAACTATGGGTGAGAGAAATTTTCATGCAATGAGAGAGAAAGGGCATTTTCCATACTTCAGTACATTTCTCAAAAAGTGCTTCCTAAGTAACTTCCTCAACAGGTAATAATTTTGTGCTCTTGTCTAAAATTTGTTGGAATTAGCATAAAGGACAGAGCATAGCTTATACAAGTCTTTCCTATGACATGCTTCTTTTATTGTATTAAGATATTTTCCTTTTGACCCAGGTTCTTTATTTATTTCAAAAAGCTTCTTGCACATGCTGTGTACAATGTTCACACCATAAAATTTATGAAGCAAGAGTGAAGCAAGGTTGAGCAGTCGCAGCAATGAAGCAAGATTATCAGAAGTTTCTGATACTCTTACTTACATGCATGCTTCCTGTTTCATGTTTGCTTCACCTGCTTCAATGAATGCTGACACTAAGATGCTTCGCACTTCAGCTTTTGCATCTGCTTCACAAGTGTGAACCAGGCTTCATACTGCATTAATTACCAAATTTCTAAGTGTTTGAAATATTAACATATAAAAGTGTAGAACATGTGATATTAAATTTCTACTACTTACTTTAGATCTGAGATGTTTGGTAAAATGCACTTTCCAGGCACCCTGATAACTTTCTGATGACCAGTACTACCTGAACTACTAACCACAAAGTCTATGCCTTGCTCACGTAAACAAGAGGGCATTTCCTTTGAAGCAATTTCCACAAAAACTAAATCGCTAAGGCATGTAATAGGATGGACTATCAATGCATGCTTTTCTAAAAGCTCTTTTAAATCATGATTTGCACATAAAATTTTGTCACTGACTATGGCAAACTTGACACTACTGGCAACGAGAACTTGAAAGACATCGTTTTCACTCAGGTCCAACGGGCAGCAAACGGCTTTCTCCACAATAAGGGAAAACAATACACAAATCATTTCCAGACTGTTTTGTGCGTGGATGCAAACGTAATCACCTTCATTGAGGTATTCTGAAATCTCAGCGGATACTTCCTTAATCTTATCAGACAAAGCCTTGTATGAGATTTTTTCTTGTGATGCCATGTCATCATAAACTACTGCAATACCTGAAGGGCAGACATTGATGAAGTCATGAATAATTGCCCTAAGACCGTCAGTCACCTCCATTTCTTCTCCACTTTCTTCTATCAAAACTTACAATCAGCAACAGGCAGATCTTCGAAAAACCATCATTATACCCTAAAGCTGCATGTATTCCAGTAGTGTTCATTACACAGTTCGTACAAGTCAGCTTTTCTATCGTTCCTGCCAAAGGGATAATTATCTGAGGCATAATATCTTTGGAATTTAATGGATTACCACGTACAGGAGCAGCATTCTTCTAGTGTTGTTCTAATAACGTGCAAAAATTTTCAGTCTTATGTGTAAGCTGTGTAGTGAGATTTTGAGCTAACAAGAATGATGCAGTCTCAGATTCATGTCGAGACCAACGTCGGTTTCTTTTTGCGCCAACGGTAGACGAGAGAAAAGAAAGATGAACTTCGAAGAAGATTTCGATCTCCTTTGCAGCCACGAAAAGTTAAGCAGGGACAAAGGTTATGATCTGCTTCAGTCAAAGTTATCTTCATTAAGTGATGCTGATGTAAGCCATCTTGGTGCCCTTCAAGAGAAGGCTGTGAGCACTCTACGTTTGCCTGATGGGTCTACGCGATGGGAGGCAAAATTCGGCAGCTTGCAGGCTGCAAAAGTTATAATTGAAAGTAACAGGGCTTCGCCTAGCTTCCAGGAGCAACTGAAAAGCCTTTCTTTAGATATGATTTTACACGGTGAATTTCGTGTGAGAATTGCTGCAGGTGAGGTTCTTGGAGTGCTATGTAGACATGTAAGTCCGGATGTGTATACGTTCTGTGAGGCAAAACTTCTGCAAAGCATCAAAGAAAACTTGGAAAGACAAATACCTCCTGATGTTTATGAAGATTACGAATCACTTAAAGATGCTAAGGATATATTTCACGATACAGCAGGCTGGAAATGCTTGGAAACAAGCATGAAAGGGTTAAAGTGTGTTATCGAAGGCTGTCAGGAATATTTTCTTCAGTTCTTAACTCAAGAATTGCTAGACCTCATATTTGAGACTCTACAGCATACAAATCGATTTGTTAGAGAAACAGGATATTATGTGTGCTCAGCTCTAGTTAGGTATGGTGTGAGGTCCTCTGCAAATTGCACAGATAAAGTGAAGGATTTTGGTTACCAACTTGCCACCCATCTAAGAGATGGTCTCTCAGACAACTGGAGCCAAGTGAGGATGGCTGCATCAGTAGCAACAAGAGAATTTTTTCAGGATATATCAGAAGGGGATCGTGATCACTACTATGGATTGCTGTTACCACCAATGTGCTTGAATAGATATTACCTGGCAGAAGGTGTCAGGCTTTTTAATCAAGAAACCTGGAAACAAGTCGTTGGAGAGAAAGGAAAAGAGCTTGTTGGGAAACACCTCAAGGAAGTTGTCAGCTTTTACATTTCACAAACATTGTCAGATAACCATGCTGTAAGGGAAGCTGCTTGTCACTGCATGGCAGAGCTGGCATCAAAAGTCAATCGCGATACTGTAATGCCTCATGTGTCTGAGTTGCTGAATGCATTGATAGTTTGTTTCAAAGATGACAGCTGGCCTGTAAGAGACACTGCTTGTGTTGCTTGTGGTAGTTTTATAAAATCATTCCCAAATGAATCAAAAGACTCCATGGAAGAACTATATTCTTTGTTCTTTACCAATTTGTCAGATCCTATACCATCAGTAAGACAAGGAGCTGCAATTGCTCTAGCAAATATTGCAGATGCTTATGGAAATGAAGCAATTGAGAAAATATTTGAGACAGTCAAAAAGGGCTTAGCATTGGTTGAAACACAGGAAGACAATGCAGATCGTTTTCACAGTTTGGAGAAAGGGCCAACTACATATGGAGTTGCAAAGAGGATAAGAGCAGAAGATGAAAGACTACACACAAACCAGCAGATGTATTCTTGTGGCTCATTGGCACCTAAAATGGGCCGTGGTGGTGGTGGTTGCTCTAATCATTCTTTCAAAAGAGATTCTCAACCATGGGAGATGACGGATGGGTGTATCTATGCAGTTGCAGAACTGTCTGCAATTAAACCTGCTCTTAAACCTGTAACAGATTGCCTCCCTTTGTTGGCTAAAGCAGCAGCACTTAGACATTACAACCAGCATTTTCATTTACTTGAAACATTTTGCTGTCAACTACCATTGATTGCTGAAAGAATTGGGAAGAGAATGTTTAAGATGTATTTAGAGCTATTTCTTGATTCAATTTTTGATGCACTTAGAAGTGATAGCCAGTTAACAAGTACAGCAGCACATGACTGCCTCATCAAGTTTGGGAATCTATTTGGGAATAATATTCTTAGAGGAAGAGTTGAGAATTACCATTCAAATTATGTACAAGAGTTGGATGCAGTGATGGGAACAAAGATGCCACATCCATAGCAAATTAAATTATGAAAATACATACATACACATAAAACAAAAAGACAATGCACAATATATGTAGAATATATAAAATACTCTTCTATCCCAACATCTTAAGTTACATTTTGTTAGTCATCTTCATATTAGGTCTGCTTTCATTTGCAAAAATATTTTAAAGCAGATCTTAGGGGATCTAGAGCTATTGGTATAGAATCTAAGATAGGTTTCATGGGCTTAGTACCTGAACTGTATCATTGAGTATTAAGCTGAAGAATCACGCTTGATTTATCAATGGAGTATCTTTGTCATACAAAAGTGATTACAATTTTCCATTGTAAAACATACACAGTAGACTTTCCTACATACATGCTAATTTCCAACCAGCAAACTCAGAACAATGTCCCCAAAATGAAAGGACAGTTTCTCATAACAGGGAAATCTTATTGTTTCCTAAGAAGGTACAATCCATTACCATCATCCCCCAGTCTCTGAATTCAAGATTTACCATTTTTACTTGTAATTAGCGATTTGGATTAGTGATTCATGAAGTCAAATTCTCTATCCAATGGTAAAGTAATTGATAGTGTGCTCTTTTCTGCATCCCAACTGGCTTTGCCATTTTTACTATCAACTTTGTGTGGTAGATGAAGGGCCAAACGGCTGAAAATCAACCAATAGTATGTAGTGTGACAAATAGCCAAAGGTTAAGTAAAAATATAATTTCACAAAAAAAACAGCAAGTTAAGAGAGCAATCATGGACATGGGTATGAATATGACAGGGACTAACTGTAATGACACAACTTTAGACAAAGTTAGTCTGTTCAACTGTCTCTTGGAGTCACATGGCAATTAGACAAAAAGCAGTATGTAGGAGAGTGTATGTGCCAAAAGAAACTCAAAGTTGCACAGTTGTTTCTTTTGAACTCAAAATATTCGCTAAAAATTACAACAGCATAAGTTAAGTAGAACAGAATGCCACAAAACGAAAGGAAATCAAACAAAACAAAGAGCAAAACATGTTTTTGGAAAATAAGCCCAAACAAAGAGACCCACAATTTACATTAACACCATTGATAATATATACAAAGAAACACCGATAATGGAAATACAAAAGTCCAAGTGTAAGTTCTTTTAAGAGAGCTGTTGCAGTATTTGATCACCAATGGATATAAAGATCTATAAAGCCTAATTTGATCTTCCAGCACCTCCTTTACACAACAAGAGTACTTGGTGGGTAGCTTTATCTAGTAGGAATATAACCAACACTTTCTTGAGTACAACAACAATATTGTCTAAAGTTGTCAAACACTTTAATAACATCATAATCACCATATTTCAGTTGGTTTCACATCTACTAGCAAGGTAATCTGAAGTAATTTGCAGATTTGATGCTAGCTCAAGAAGGCTTGTGCCAGAGTACAGATGTGGGGGTGTCACACTGCCACCATTTGCAGATGCTGTCAGTAATTTTTGGCTTGTTGATACTTATGATGTCCTACCCTTCCACTCTGAAGTCACTCAGTACATTTAGTTCAAGGTTTCTTTGCAACACCAAGAGATAGTAGAATTCAGTCATAACTGGCTATCATTTAATCCTTATTGTTGTAAAATAAATTGAAACTCATAAAGTTGATGGAAGCCATTAATATCAAACTAGTATTGCCTACACATAAAATGGAACTTGTACCTCATTTTATGTGCAAAAGACTACCTGGGAATTTAGTAAACCCCGAATTAAACTAGAGTATCATATTCCATTAAACAAAAGGCTGACTTGTTAATGATTAAAAGGTTGCATAGAAGGTGGATCAAGGCAATGTGAAGGATATTCAAACAAAGCATTGCATACAATTTAGGTGATCTGCAGTCCAAGAATCTGTCTTGTACATCAAGATCTATATCTGTTCTAGGTGTATTTGGTAACTGTATATGTATCTAGTGATAAAGAGAATTGAAAACTATAAACAAAATTAATGATAAGCTATAAAAATTACTCTAATAACACTGGATCCTAGAAAAAATGTATCATGATGTTTATGTCATAGCAAATGTTTAAAAATGAAATGTATACAGGTAACAAATATAGTCATAGCTTGCCTACTCAAATCTGTGGCAGTAAAATGCTTTATGTGACAGTAATTTACTACATGCTCAGATATGATTAGTCTCATACAAACCACAAGATCTTCACAGCAAGCTGTTGATGAATTTTTACCAGACATACCAAGAAACACATCATCTGTTGAAATTTTTTGCTTAAACAATATTTCATACCTGTAAACAAACACCAAATCATGAGAATCACATAAATAATTATATTTCAAAATATGAGAACACCAATAAAATTTTCTTCCTTTAACACTTGGTAGTCAATTTACGCATTACCTACTTCGTTGGGCAATATTTTGATTGATAATGACACTAGGATGACACCAAAATGTCACTCAACTAAAGCATGAGGGTAACAAGAATGGTACCACACCTATATGACTCTAAGTATGGTGGTGATGAATCATCAAGTATAGTCAAAACAAATGCAAATGCACCTTGCAAGAGCAAAGTTACTAGAATGAAATGTTTATTATAATTACAAAAATAGAACATAAATGAATAGTAAGGTATCTCAAGCAGTGGTGGCACTCTGTAAGTCTATAGAGGGCATCAGAGGTAAATTTGCTGGCTTTTGCAAAATAGATCTGTTAATTATCTGTGTTCTATTTCATAGAATCACCCATTATACATACTCTGGACATGGTCTTGGATCTAGATCTCTGTCATCAAAATGATCTGCTTCCACTTCATCCTCAGTCCATATGTTTTTATCTGTGGTACTTTTGTCCTTTTCCTCTACATCAGTAAAAACCATATTTTAAGAAATAAGTGGCTTGAAATAATAAGGTGCATTAATAATAATAATAATAATAGTGATACCACTTCTCCATTTCGGAGCAGTTACTACTTACCACAAGTGCACTGGGGGTAGTAATACGGGTTTTGGTTAGTGTTGTTTTTTATTTCATATATTGCAAAATTGTTCAACACATTTGTTTATGTTACTAAGTACTTCTGGATTATTTCGCTTTAAGCTATCTATTTTTGGCAAGTCGTTTTTTTGGAAATAGCAGTATTTCCAGATATGCTCTATATACTCCTCATGGTCTCCACACCTTCTGCATAAAGCATTTTCATGCTTGCAGATTTCATTAGCATTATGGAGTCTGTCACACCTGCTACCCTCCCTGGTTGCTGTATTCCTGCTATTGACAAATATCTATCTTGCATAACATCCAACATGGCAAATGTATAGGAAGGTGAGTTGTAGTGCTTCCTATAGACTGCTATGCTCATTCAGTGACATCCTTCATTGATCCATGTTGGGCTCATATCATTATCTAACGTGAAGAGACCAAGAGACAGAGAGAAGAGATGGCAATGTTGACGGTACTCAGACTCTACTCAGACTGACTATGCAACACATATTACATAGATCTATACAAACAATAATATGGTCTAAAATTATCTTCACTTTACACACATACACAAATTAGCAGAAGGGCTGGTCAGGCGCGAAGCTGAGGTGAATAGAAGTAAACAGAGGAGATGGCAAGATGATGGGATGTAGTGGTTGTTTGTATGTGTTGAATTGGAGGTGTGAATGGATGACTGTCCAGATTTATGGAAAATGAAAGTGGATGAATGGAAGAAAGAAAAGTTCCTGAGATGAAAAACGGCCTATAAACTACAATGTCTATGTTCACTACAAATGTATAAAAATAACCTTTACCTAGATCTTTATTTTCGCAGTGATTTCCTTGCTGTCCAATAGAACCAGGTGTTGAATATGGACAACTTGATGATATCTTTATAAAAATATAGCAATGTAATAATATATTTATTTAAGGATGCTTTGAGAACCAGTTCTAGTAAAGGACATCTATGAAATTATGAAATAAATATGAAACATGACAGACTTTCTATCAATAGACAGCAAATGACATTCACAATCATGGTTTTATATAATAAGCCTTAGACTTTGAGAGAAGGCGATTCTCAGTAGAAATTCTAGGTTTTGAAATTCTATAAATTGCAAATCTGCAAAATTTTCTGCAAGAAAATCATTCAAATGTTCAAATACATCAAATCTAATGCTTAATATATTGCATGAAAGAATTTATATATTGCCCATTTTGTAAGACAACCAATTTATGGCGTAATAACAGAATGCTGAGAAAATAGTCCTCAGCATGGAATACACCTTGCAGCGTGGAACATTGCCGGATTATCGGATTAACTACGGTTTGACACACTACTCTTCTCTGCAAGGTCTTTTCATTCATTGTTTTCTTTATAAGTTCCATACTATCAACAATTTTCAACCTATTGTTGAGCCCGTCTTTTTTAAGACAACCCAATTATGGCGCTATAACAGAATGCTGACAACAATGTACGGCGTATGATCAACATGGAATGCATCCTGGCCCAGTGGTACAATCTGGAATCGAGGGGGTCACGCCAGATATGTGCCGCACAGAAACCCTGAGTTTGTTCCACCTGCAACGGCATATATTGATAAGAAAGTAGATGTTATGTATGCAATTAAGTGTGTTAAGAGTACACTGACGTAAGTAATTTGAATATTCGAAGCAGATCTGTGTGGCGTACATAAGCTGTCTGTGGTCTCTTATATCAAGCCCTAGACTTCTTAACCAGGCCTCCTTGGACATACCCCTTAAAGCACTATAAACTGTGCCCTTTACCTGGCTATTTTCTAGCTCTGAGTCGTCATCTTTCTCTTGCAGAAGCTCTGCAAGCTTCTGGATTGGAAATGCATTCATGTCTGTCGCCATTTTGTTTCCAAGCAATATGATAGTTGTTGCTATGATAACCTCGATTTGGATGCGATTGGAACAGAGTTGGATTTTTGCTCTAATGAACTAAACCTATTAGGGTTTTGGAGCTTATTACTAGTCTTGAATTAAATTCATTTTCTTCTGTTATCCCTTGACTTGCTTTGTCCATTATGTTAACTTCTTTCTTGATATATAACCCCATGCATTCATTTGTGTAAATTATTGCTGATGATAGATTCCAGACTGGAGCTAAAATGTCTGAACTTAATGTGTAGTGTCGATTATGATTAGTGCCTAGTTTATGGATTCTGGATTTGGCTTTTACTAATGAGGGAAATATGGCACAATCTATCTTAACGAAGAGCCTGCTAAGGAAAGTCACCGCAGTGGGCTGTCTTTCTTGTTTCAATGTTACCAAATAGATTAATAAGGAATTCCTTCAAGACCATAGTATAGCTAAAGAAGGTATCAGTAATCACAAAGCATTTTGCAATATGCCAACTCAAAATGAAAGACAAGATGTTTCGTGCCCAACCTGATTAAAAGTAGTGGAATTTTAACTGAAAATGATAGAGATAAGGCTGAGGATCTAAACAAATACTTTAAAGGTGTCTTCATAATTGAGGACCTGGCAAGCACGTCTGTCTTTGACATTCGAAATGGTGAGAGTTTAGTTCAAGATATAGAAATAAATGAGGCCTTAGTTCTCAAGCAACTTGAAAACCTAAAGGTCAATATATCACCTGGGTCTGATGGCTTTTATCAGGCACGCAGTAGCCGGGTGGATTAAGGGGATACAGCCCCCCTCTTTTCTGCTAAGGTATGATGTCAATATTGAGGCATTCGAATCAAAGAGAAAGTACATCTACTGTACTTTTTCCATGCTAAAGTTCACTCACCTTCAAGAATTACAAATGGCGGAGTCATCAGGGCATTTTGGAGATAAATACCCCAAGTTTTTTCAAAACGTGGTGCTAAAGACTGGTCCAAACATCTCATAAACAAGTAAAGTCAGGGAAGGGTCTGCGTTCTTGGTCACCTAGCACTCAACACGATCCCATTGCTCTGAAAACGTGTGTCTCTATACCTGATCTGGCAACAATCTTTATAGAGTAGCAAAGAGGTCTATTCAATTTATCACAAACATTCCAATTACTTTATCTGCCGATTTCTACCTAGACAGAATGCATATCTATGCACGTTTCTTGCATTAGAAACAAGTCTATAGGAAAAATGAGGCTCAGATCAGGTTAAAAGTAAGGAACATTTAAGAATGCAAGTAGGCTGAGTTTCAAAGTTAGCTTGAAAAACCTGTTTTTTTGCACGAAAATTTCTTATTACATGGAAGCAAAATACTAACAGTATCCGTCTCTCAATTATTTTGAACTATAAGTTATAGAACTTATAGGAAATTTCAAGAAGTTTAATTTAAGGCTGGATTTGACAAAGTATTAGGGAACTTCCAGGCTGAAGGGAAAAATGTGTTTCTTATAAAAACAACGTGTTTCCAAACAGGGCATTCCCTACTGAATTATAGAGCGTGATTCCATCACTTTTTCAGGGGCTCCGCCCTTACCCCCTATTGCCATCCTACTACCGCCATTGTTGCATACTCCGATATAGATTTGCAACTCATCCCCAGCCCCCCACTCAAAAATATGCTCCGGCGTCCCTGTACATCCAAGACTTCTCAAGGAACCTTCAAATGAATAAAAGGGTTCTTTAATTATATTGTTTAAAAGAGACCGTTAGAAGAAGGGATCTTATCTAGGGACTGGAAAAATCCCAATAGAACACCAATCCATAAAAAAAGGGAATAAAGATATTTGCTCAAACTATCGTTCTGTGAGTCTGACTTTAATTGTCTGCAAAAGTCAAGAAGGAATTACTCATGATCACTAAACAGTGAAAGCAATATTTAGTAAGCTGCCAGCATGGATTTATGGGGACTGCTCTCGTGTTACTCAGTTGCTAGATACCATTGACTCCTGGTCAAAATTCTGGACGAGGGACCATCACTGGATGTAGACTTTACGGAATCATTTGATACTGTACAACACGAAAGGCTTTTAGTCACGCTGAATGGCTACGGAATTAAAGTCAAGGTCCTAAAACAAATTAGATATTTCCTTTCAGGACGCAGACAATGAATAATTGTGAGGAGGCACTGCTCGAGTCCGGCACCAGCTAACTGTGGGGTCTCTCAGGGAAGTGTCATGGGTCCTCTTTTATTCATATGCTACATATATGATATGCCAGAGATAGTGCATAGTCCTATAGCTATAGGGACGTTTACCGATGATAGTACGATCGTTTGTCAGGTGCAAAATGTGGTTGGCAAGGAGCATTTGCAATTCCATTCGGAGAGATTTCATTGCTGGGCCGACAAATAGCAGTCAAGATATATTGCGACAAAGTGCAGAGTAATTCATTTAGGAAATAACAATGCAAAGCAAGAGCATGAAATGAAAGGGAATGGTACCCTTGAAACAAGTGGCTGTGAGAAAGGCCTGGGAGTCTATGTTCATAGAGAATTGCATCGAGGAATAGCATCGAATACAGGAAACCGAATAATGGGCATGATAAGACGCTCATTTACCTGCATTGACAAAGAAATGTTTCTTTGCCTATTTAGAAGAAGAGCTTGCTATGGTGAAAAATGATGAAGATGAGGATGAACAATGCGAAAATGTTGACGAGGAAAGCAAAGAACCTTGTGACGTTATATGTTTGGATGAATGTGTAATGTCGATTAACATGCTTGAAATGACACATATTTAAAAGTTTCCTTATTTCAAAAAAGAATAAACTTTCGGGGGTAAACTTTCGGACAACGAGTTATTTCGGACCAATAAGCTTTCGGACATGATGTTGTCGGAAGGTTTGATAGTCCGAAAGTTTTCGGGTTCATTGTATCTTATTTTCAATCCAATTGTTTTCTTCTTTTAAGCCACTATTTTGGACAACTGATCAATATAGCGGCAAAGCCGGCAACATCTCCTCCGCAATTATCTTACACAACTTTTACTTCACCTCGGTGCAAAAAATTTGTTTACAAGAGCATTTCAGGCCGACCTGAGTTTCAGATCGGTCTGAAAGACCCGAAATGAACTCAGGTCGGCACGAGTTTCATTTCACCCATTCTCATGTAAGCACTGCTAGGACTTTGACCAGACACCGACATGAACTCGTGCCGGCCTCAAACTCAGATAGGTTTGAGTTTTCTCATGTAAAGGGTCTGGTATAAATTACTCAACAACCGTGTGAAAATGGGAGCAATAAAAGAGTTCACATATTTGCTAGAAGTTCGTATAACGCAGACGTTCTATTAAATGTAAAACAATTGTAAGCTTTCACTAAGTCATAACAGTGTTTTCTAAGCTTGACACCAGAGGCTAAAGAGGAGGAATAATGCAAGGGGTTTAAATTTCAATTTTCTCCTTGATAAGGGGACTTAATAGAGAAAGGAGCTTGAAGAGGGGGCCTTAAAAGAGTTTCTACGGCATATTTCGACTCACGCACACTTTATATAAGGAAATAGTCTATATGAATACCAAGGCTCAAATTCGCTGAAATGTAAGAATAATGTGTAAATATTACAAGGTTCAAGCTTTATCAAGGATTAGATATTTCCCTAATTTTCAGCATTTTTTTAAAAATGGAGTGCGCTTCACTTATCCAGTCGGGGAGTCATTACGCTATGATAAGACTCAGCAATTTGTTAGGAAGTGTCCGTTATACACTTTTTTTAAGAATATAGCTTATATGAGTAATAGTACTAAAAATCCCCAAAACGTAAGAATATTCGTAAGTTCCTCAGCAAAAATGTTTTAAGAGTAGCAAGGCTCAGCGAAAAATAAAGGCAGTCTTACAAAAAATGTGCATATAAGTTCCTTATATAAAAGAGGTGCATATGGTAAAATCACAGGCAAAATAAGATTGCAAATAATGAATCTGGTAGTAATTTGCGCTAACTAACGCCACGAATGGTGCGTATTTACTGCACCAGCCCCATACATGTCGTTGTTTTGGGATATGGATTCCAAAGTTCCTCCGTTCCAGATTTACTGTACGAGTCTGGATTGTAGGTACGCATAATGGGGGATATCAAACCAGACAACGGTCATTGAGCTGTCATCACTAACTGTAGGAGTAAAGTAGGTACGGACAACCGCGTAAAATAACCACTTGAAGTGGCACAGCCAAGTTGCAGTACAAAATGGCACAGCTTCTAACATCACTGGTTTCTTTCTTGATCGTTTGTACACAAACCTCAATGGCACACGCGAGTTATTTCCACGCCTGCAACAACAGCGTGTACTGTCAAGGGTTTATTCTGCAAAAAGTGCAAATGTCGAAGGCCTTTGGCGATGCGAAGAACTTTGTTGACATGCCTATGCGCAACAATCAGAGCAGTATTCTAACACCGTTAGTTGACGAGCTCAATAAGAGCAAAACAGCTAAAGATATCAAAGTCGTGATCGAAAAATACTTCAGCAAAGCAGGAACTGAGCTAACAAACGTTAAGCCGACAGACTGGAAAGAAAACCCTGCTGTTTTTGCGAAAATCTCTGATGTGAACTTACGAGAGTGGGCGAAAGACATTAATAACAGATGGAAGGTGCTCACTCGTGAAATGAAAGACGACGTAAAGACCAAGCCATCTAGGTACTCTCTTATTTATTCAAAGAACCCATTTGTTGTCCCTGGTGGACGTTTCAGAGAATTCTACTATTGGGACACATATTGGGTTGTGCAGGGTCTGTTGCTTAGTGATATGACGGCTACTGTCAAAGGCATGCTCGAAAATTTCATAGAACTGGTCAAGGTGTATGGTTTCGTTCCAAATGGTGGACGAATATACTACTTGAATCGAAGCCAGCCGCCATTCTTATCGCTAATGGTGTATGAGTACTGGAAGAAGACAAATGACACGAGCTTCCTTTTACAGGCATTGCCCTATTTGGAAACAGAGTATGAATTTTGGATGAAGAATCGTGTCGTTACGGTCGATAGGAGTGATGGTTTTCAAACATCTTATACACTTAATAGATACGCTACTCCAATGGGATATCCTCGGCCAGAATCATACTGGAACGATGTTGAGACCATGGAAAAGGCTGGGCTTAAAAATGAGAGTGATCAGAAAGCACTGTATGCACATATTGCGTCTGCTGCAGAAAGTGGATGGGATTTTTCATCCCGTTGGTTTAGGCATACAGGGCTACATAAAATGACAATGATGTCTATCAAAACACGTGACATCATACCTGTTGATTTGAACGCAATTCTTTGCAAGGTAGAAAGTTCGTTAAAGCAGTTCTATGAAGTGGCCGGCGACGGAGCTAAACAACGAAAGTATGAGCAGGCCTTTCAAAGACGTATGAAGACGATCGATGATGTGTTTTGGAACGAAAATCAAAAGCAATGGCTGGATTTTGATACTGAAAGAAAGCAGCACCGCATTCCCTTTTATGTATCCAATATATTTCCAATTTGGGCTGGCTGTTACAACAACAAATCGCATGCAAATGATGCTGTCACCTCTATAAAAAAGCAAGGGGTTCTTGACTATCCAGGTGGAGTACCAACCTCACTTGCAAATACAGGAGAACAATGGGACTTTCCAAATGCTTGGCCTCCATTGCAAGACATTATGGAAAGATCATTGAACATATCGGGGAACAGTGACCTCGCTTTCGAACTAGCCAAGAAGTGGATTGATACAAATTACTTAAGTTGGAAGGAGACTGGTCACATGTATGAGAAGTATGACGTAAACATCAAAGGAAAGCCAGGCCATGGTGGGGAGTATGGAGTGCAAGTCGGATTTGGTTGGACAAATGGCGTTGTTTTGAAATTCCTTCATCGTTATGGAGATCGGCTCAAAGCTCCAAAATATAACCCGAACAGTGCCATTGACGCCTGTTTTTCTATTGTCCATACTCTAGTAGTAGTGGCTGTTTCATGTGTGATTAATGTATTTCTCTTTTAACTAGAGGGCGTAGATTTTCATTCGATTTTGTCCAGATTGATGCTTCATATGGACAATATTACGCTGGCTATCAATATAGAACTGTCTGCTTTGGAAGTTGGAAGTTTGCGCTTGACAAAAAGCTAGACAGGCTGAAAGATATTGCCTATGTGTGTTATATTTGGTAATTACAACGCTTTTCGCTTTCATTATAATTCGAAATTATTGCAGGGATTTTATATCTAAGGAAAAGAGATTGATTGCAAGTGTTTATGATTTGTTTTTGTATCTGTAGTGAGTAAAGGGCGGAAATATGACAAAGTAGTTAAGGATGGCGCATAAATTCAATACGAGGCAGAACTGCAATTGTGGAAAGTAAAGAAAAATAGAAGAGTTGATATGTTTGTTTGTTTGTTATTGATTAAGAAATTCATTCTACTTATCTACCCAGAAATTCATACAAAATGAAATTAAAACTTAAATATATGTAGTATTCCAATAAATACTTGAAAAGTAGTCCGGATTTGTCAGGGGAAATAGAAGACGGATGAAAAGACCGAGTCCAATAACGTAAGCCGCAGAGACAACTACAAAAAAAATTAAGAAACAATTGATATAGAAATTAAGAAAATGATAATCAAAATAAGCAGGCACAAAGAATAGAATAATATGAAATGTAAGTTCCTGCCGAACAGCCCCGTTGATGTCGCATATCAAAATGTAGCCAGTTATTTCAAAATTCTATTTAATTTCGTCTATATTGGTTTTAGTGAAGGGTGATAATTATTACATTGTTAAGAGTAGAAAAAAATGCACACCCAAGAACATTGCTCTTAAAAAACTCCACATACTAATGCTCTTTCATTCAGCTTTTGTTTTACGCAGGTAATTGTGGGGAGTATTAACAAACTTGTGCTATCATTCAATTTTACAACTGTATTTACATAAATCCTTACAGAGCTGAACGGGACAATCGAAATTCCTTAGGATATATGGAAAATATACAGGGCACTCCCATATGTGATAGTATGTTGGAAAGTGCCAGTTTGAGAGGAAGGTCTCTTGAAAAAATACTTCTGTTTCAAGGTAACCCTCTATAAAAAATTCAAATATGGATTATACGAAATATGACACTTGTTTCGTGTAGCCGACATTTAGAACTGGGTGATCAGTTCCATTCCTGGCAAGCATTTCCCAAGTGTTGTCACCGGTCGATCTTCCACGCAGCAGACAAGAGCGTTTCAACGATTTGGCCATTGGCGCATTTTGAGTTATGTACGGCAACAAAAATGGGTGAGTGGCTAAGTGACTAAGTCGCTTGACCACTGAGCGGGACACCACTGGTTTGAGCCAAACCCTCGGATCATAATTTGGATGCTCGCTCACTGTCCACCCAGCAGCAAATGGGTAACTGGTGGCAACACTGTGGAGTTAAAAGCGGCGAGGATAGGAACTGGCCACCACACATTACTATGACGACGGCTCATGCATGACAAGTGTCATATCTAACAGGCACTCTCCAAAATACAAAACCGCATATGGAACTAAGCTAACAGCAAAGGACTTTAGGGCATCATGTCAAGGTGCTCTTCTCTACCCTCAGATAGGTATTTCCAAAGCTGGTTCTATGCCATAAAATAGTTGATAAGATGGATGAAAAGATTGGTATCTTTACCTTTGGGGAACCGGGAATATGATATCGCACCAAACTCTGGAAATCCCATAATATTACAAAAGCAATGACACAAGACAGGTCCTATGAGGTGCCCTGGAAATAAAAAGTCAAGTTCAGTACAGGAAACTATTGACAGGTGCAAAAGATTAATAGCATACTAACGCTGACCTCTGCTATCATATGCCTTTTCATTTTTATCATTTTTAATACTTCTTCAATTCTAATACGTCTTCCCCATGAGGATTGTAAACGTTCTTAAAATTTTTCATACAAGACTATGAATTCATCATCAAGGTCTCCAGCGCTTTGGGGTTATTGCCCTCATTTGTTGTAAGACAAATAAAATTTTCTCGAAAAAGCTTTAAACTGTATTTCATAAAGGTTATCTATGCAATCTTCTCCGTGTTTTCTCGAGGTTCAGATCAAATAAGATGGATTTATCTGTTTGTTAAAACGTTCGCTATTTGGAAGCAAGTCCGGATTGATCCCAGTGCGTATAATTCACGAATTCACTAACGAAGTTTTCTTGGGACCATATGATTGCACATATGATTGCACCATATGATTATACTTTTAATTATCATCAGAAGTACATATTTCTGATGTATTTCTGACGTTTTGAAGTAAACAAAATCATTCATGCAGATATTGAATAAAACAGATCTAAGTCCCGAGCCCTGTGGTACACCAGATGTGATATCGTGCGCCGCCTCTTATCATACCGCATTTCTCCGCCTATAAGCCCTCCCCCCGCAGATAGGTCCACCTTTTCCTTAACGCACACTCTACTCCGCGTATAAGCTCCCCCGCAGATAGGCCCATAGGAGTACCTCTCAGATCGAAAGAAGTAGTAAACACATGAAGAGTTGTGTACTTTTATTTTTCCTTAGAGAGCGGCCATTATTTATGGCCGGGGTGGGGACTGAAAAGAAAGTACTATGTGCCCTCAAAAAAGTTTATCCCACCATTTGCTTAAGTCAAATTTTCTTTACCTCACCGAAGGAAAATAGTAAAACAAGGCTTCTTTTGTGCTTGGGTATGGTGTATGCTTTTACACTACCCTTGTGTTCAAAAATTATTCTGCTACCCCACCTAACACAGCACCTTTTTGTCAGTTACCTCACCATTTTATCTTCAGTCCCAACCCCGGTCATAAATAATGACCGCTCCCCTATAGAAAAAGATGTTAGTCTTTCTTATAATGGTTCTAAGGGTCTTTTTGTGCAGCTTTGCACCATAGAGTTTATAGGTGCAAGGTATCTCAATGCCTCCACCTGGAACCCACATTCCTTGAGGAACAGCTCGGTGGCTGCCTTCTACAGTCGCAGTTACTGAAAGTAATTCCATATGGTCATTAGTGGATATAGAATTGCCACCAGGCAGTCAGGAACATACCGAATCATTTTGTCGTTTTCTGACTGAGTCTGCTTCTGCTTTCGCCATTTCAAATGACAATGAGAAAAGTGACGAAGATGGTGAATGAATACTTTTTTACAAGAATTGATCTGTAGTTATTATTCAGATTGTTGCTAAGGGTAGCATGGATGTAATTTTATTATTAATTGTTATTTGAGCCAGTGACATGAGACTTTTGGATTTTTTCTCACTGAACTTCTTTATTGCACCACGTATGAGCTCCCCCGTGGATATGTCCTCCGCAAATACAAGAGGAACCGTGGGCTTGTTGGTGGAGAAATGTGGTACTTCTAAAATGTACGAAAGACAAATGCAAGAGGGCTACGATTCTATTCTCAATTTGCTCAGATGATAAAAAGGAATGTCAGCCCATCCCTCTTAACCATATACCAATATCCAACAAATATGTCACGTCCATTTCACAGCATAAAGTTTTATGCCTCATCTATAGCCTTTAAACTACAATCAACTAAAACACCAGCTGAAAAGAAAGAACTGAATACCTGTTCTAAGAAACAGAAAAGCTGAATACGCGCCAAACAATGTTGTGTAGGCCATTTGGAAAGCTAAAACAAAGAATTTGTCGTGAAAAGCATGAGCTATTCTCTGCGCCAAAGCTTGTTTGTACATTTGTTTTGATCTAGATTCTACGCAATATGAAGGCTATCAGTGCCCCTTCATGTACGGAGAAACACACAAGGACAATAATATCATACCAAAACTAATCTGTCTAATTCTCTAAATTCATCAACGAATAAGAAAGTTGACTCTAAAAATACAAGCAAAAAAGTTGATAATTTTTCATGCTCTAAGTGGTACAGAAGATCGTAAAGAGTAGAAATGACAGGAAGGTGCAGTGGCTGAAATGTACGTTTATAGTGACCATACAGCTTTAAAATCCTTTATGGGAAAAGCCATATCACACATATTGCTAATCCATTCATAAATACCAACATTCCAAATAGAATGTGTTGCCTATTGAAAAAGACGACTGACAGCACCACCCTGTCTAGTGGGTTTGAATGCACAAGAAATCTATATTGCAAACAACAATATTTGTCTAATATATCAAACCGGTTTGACACAATAACCCTCTCATTGTTGAATTCCTTTTCCCGACCTCGCGAGAAATGGACTTCAGTGATGCTTACAAACCTTAGGTAAAAATGCTTTATACCCTACACCTGTTTTTTTTTTTTTTTTATCATATAAAAACAAGTTCTTAAAAAGAAAAATAAAAATACATTTTCTTGTGAACACTCGCAGTGAGGAAAGACATGGTGTCACCGAGTCCTCACTACAAGTGCCACTTACAATTTCATTTTTTAATTACAAAGTACAAAGTAGGTATTCATGCTGAGGTCAATGGCAGTCATACGCACACGACAACGCGTGTTCCAAAATATCAAACATTAAAAATAGAACATGCTGTCTGAAGGAAAAATTTTTTAGGGTTAGAGACTACCATTGCCCTCAGCATGAGCCAGTTACGAAAACTAAACCAAACACAAACAAAGGAGAAGGGTGTGGCTGTTGTTACCCCCCAACGTAGTTATTCAAACCTTTTAGAAGATTTAATAAAGGATATTGTTGCTTCTAATATCATTCTATTAATAAGTGTGCTTCCATTAGGCTTACCATACAACAACAAATAACAAAGATCCTTAGTAGTCATGTTAGCTATATCAAAACCAACATCTGATATTTGACCAAGGAGAGTTTGGCGCAAAGTACAGAACTGTGGGCAGTGCAGTTCCACACCTGTCAGACGTAACTTCCGCAAATCAAGGTGTTTTCATTCGATGCACTCTCCTTCCATCCAGATTACCCAACGAAAGAGGTGCAGAATCCATAAATAAGCTCAAAATTTGCTGAAAAAACCAAATCTGACATGTCCTAGATTCTAGAACCTCCACTATCAAAAATCAGCCTCAGTAATGAAGTGAACTCTAATGAATTCAGCAACTCTTACTAGACGAACAATCTATACTTTCGGAATGATAATAAACTATTCATACGGCGTGGCCTACAAAAGTATGTTTTTTTCAATTCACATACAACCAGTTCCTAATCGAAGATAAAATTTCCCATTGCATTCAAGCGTAGCTCCCTACAATATCCCAACATATACTGAGCTGACTTGCAACTTGCAATTCCCCGAGGAATGACAAGCGTGACAACAAGAAAGAAGTAACCAAAAATAGAGAGCAGCTCAGAGCAGACTTTTGCAAAATAGAAAGCAATCACCGCATTGAGAATTTTGATAATACTCCAAGCAAATGTAAGATATTCAGATTAAATTTGGCTATCACTTCAAGGTCTTTTTTCATTTCCAAGGGTAAAATGCTACAGCTCTATTTCTAGTTTACTCACACATATCCTACAAAAGAGGTTAAAGGTCAGCCCCTGGGTTCTACCAAGGAACAATTACTCCATGCCAAACATCTACAACTCGTGAAACAAAAAGCAGGCATGTAAATGACAAAATTAACATGCGGTAAACCTACCCGTGCGAATAATAACAACTCGCAATGCATATCCTGTTTTTAAGCCCTCAATTGCATGATGCACGTGAGCTGCAAAAGAGCATTTTAATCAAAACAGTCTTTGTAACTATGGGGACATGTTGAAGGTGGCAAAAAAAAATTATGCAACCATCTCACATGATAGCAAGTAACAAGCTGCAGAGAGTCTTTCAATTTTAAAAACTTATGTATGGAGTTCCTCTAAGGGGCCGGTCATTAATTCCGTCATGAGAGGGGGTGGAAGACATCTAGGAGGGGTTAGCAGAACTCTGCACACTCAGAGGGAGGGGGGATGAAAAATAAAGAGCAGCTAATAGAAGGAGTATAAAGTTTCATCCGATGTCCTGGAGTGGGGACCAAACTTTTTGCATAAATCTGAGAGGGGGACGAAAATTCCATCAAAAATATGAGAATGTCTTCCACCCCCTCCCACAAGTATTTAATGACCCGTCCTTAAATTAACTTTGTCCTTCAAAAAAATAAATCGATGAGAAATATTACCATACACATCAATAACAACGGAAGAAGAGAAAGCTGCTGTAATTCAATAAATTAAGTTCTAAATTCTGATGAGAAATTTAAAAATACGATAAAATATGTTCCAAACAGTTACTTTGCCTGTTGATTTAATTGTACAGATTTAACACAAAAAATTTATAGTAAATTCAAGGTAACCACTGCGACATACCAATTCCAAAGAACAGGGGGCACAAGAAAACTGAGGCATAAAGGCCAAAAGCAGGAAATAGTAATGGAAGCATGCAAGCTCTGAAAACAAATTCTTCAGTTAATGGGGCCTGAAAAGTATCAAACGATACCAATGTAAGATATTTAGAGGAAATACAGTTGCTAAGTAAAAATTAACCCTAATCTAAAAAGAGCTGAGAATAGCAAACTGCAATTTCATACAAAGAAAAGAGAAGTAATTATGGGGTTCTTCTCAAGGGATACGATTTTGTCCCCTTTTGCATTAGCCTAAAAGATCCTTTCTTGGCTACACGACTGTTGTATGGAATGTAGGCGGAAGAAATTTGCAATGACCTACCTCAACTTCTAATCTATCAGATTTGCATCATATACAACATATTCGCTTTCAAACAAAACAAGAATTCACCTAAGACTGAATCCCATATGGTCCACATCAGGTGGTACATTATCAGAAGACCTTTGGTTTAGCTGGATAATGCAACTTGGTCATAGCAGATGCAGTGCGCAAAAGTATGGAGATCGATTTCAGTAAAATCATACCAATACAAAGTTCCTCCAGAAGACAATATTTTTGAGGCTGTCAAGGCAGTTTGTACTGAACGATGAATCTAAAAATCAAAAAGCAAAATCATGTCATGATTTCAGAAAAATATTTCATCTGTATAGTCAAACCAGAATAAAGTAACTAGCAGGTCTCCCTGGGAAAGGCATGCGATCGCACTCGCACGCACTGATATACGCCTCCTGAACTCCAAGCAGTGTTTTTCATTGCACAACTACTGCATAATCTGTCTCCTTTTAAATCAAAATTCAAAAACTAAAAAACAATAAATGGCTAAACGACAGTCTACCCCCGGAACAGACTCATGGGCATTCTATTGCCACTTCCACGCAATCCAATAGTATCGCAATGGGTATTGTTAAATCTGAGGGGGAAAATCAGTTGGAAAAATCTCGTACATTTTGTGAAAAAATCATATGAAATCATAAAAATCAATGACAAAAAATCACAGAAATAACAAAAATCACAACAAGGTCTCAAAAGTATAACGAAAATCACATTAAAAGTCACAAAAATAACAAAACATTATAAAACTCACAACAAACTCATAAAAAACCACAAAAATCAAAGAAAATCACAAAATATCACAAAGTAACAAAAATCTCGTACACTTTCTACTAATGATATACCCATCGGTTGTAATCAAGGGCAACTTCTAAATTACTTGAGAGATGACTGTTGCTTTCTATAGTATTTTTGAGAAAAAAACACTCCATAGCAATCCACCACTGTTAATCAGCTGTTAATCCGTGAAGAACCAGCTTAAGTTCTTCTCATGTACTTTTAACAAATTTGAGCAAACTCAAGTTCAAGTATACCTGCTGCCTAATATTCCTTTACGTCTTGCTGTACTATGCTGTGAATATTATAGGTCTCTAAAACAGTGGCGTAGCCAGATGTCAAGGGGGGACAGTGCCCCTCCCCAATGATAACAGGTATACGTCCAAAAACCCATGAATCCGGGAAAAAATCTTGTAACAAGCAGCTTACATTATTAAGGTTTGAAAAGATTACTGCACTACAGTGGCAGTTCCTCAACGCCCCCAAATGCAGCCGCTCTAAGCACTTTACCAACCTTACAATGCCTCTCATTGTCACTGAGGGCAAAATCCTAAAGTCTTTCGTAGCGGCAACCCATAGGATCCTAGTAGCAGAGCTACGGGGGTGCATGGGTGCTTCAATGTTCTCGAATGGCTTTGAAGATGTGGTAAAAATGTATCGAAATATCGTTCCATCCAGCATTGACAAGGGGTCTATTGAAAATTCAGCGATTTCATCTGTCGCTTTCTGTCGTGAAAAGACACATGTCTATGTTAAGACAGGATGTTTTCCCTACGATTTAAAGCGTGTGGTGAAAAAACATTTCCCCGTTGGCTCCAGCCCGGGATCCCAACATTGTCTCTCCCTTTTTGACACCTTGCGCTACCACTGTAGGGTCTAGCCCCCCTTTATCTTTTGCTTCATTCACTGTTCTGCCCCCTCTCAAAGAAATGACCCAGGATACGCCAATGCTCTAAAAGAATTCGTACAAAGCATCAACACCAAAGCTAACAGAGACACTGGGCCTCACACAGACTGACCACTAAAGTAAACTGAGGAGACTCAAGGTCTACACTGGGTTGATACATGCAATCTTAACAAAAGCCAAGGGAGTAAAAAAAATAAGCTTTTCTACTTTACCCTCATAATCTTCGTCTTTGTAGCTGCAAAGAAAATATTGTAGCAGTGGTCCAAGGAACAGTATCTGCAGGCAATTGCAAAATGGAAAAATATGCAAGGAGAAAAATACCAGGAAGTATTACAACAAGAAAACTATTCTTTATATTATAGCATGCTATTCTTGGTGTATCTATTTGCCTGAAAAGCTAATGAATAACAAATAATTTGAAAATATTTGATGAGATTATGGCTACCACTTTAAGTAAATTAGACGAAATGTAATACTTGATTCCAACTTCAAACAAATCAAATATGGTGTAAACAGGTCTTGCCCTGAGCAAAACATAGGTGCTCTAAAAACCAGCTCCTTGAACGATTTAGGGGTTCTGTTTCCAGGGATGCAGGAGCACGGGGGCTACAAAGGGGCAACGCCCTCCTGGCCTTGAAGAGCAGGGGCAGAGGGCAAAAGTGCCTTTTTATATCTTTGCACAAACAGAAGCAAAGGGCAAAATGAGAAAAAAGTGTAATCGCAGCCTCATGAGATGATCCCTACATAAATGCAGGTCTCTGATGAAACTACACAATAATGAAATAGTCCATTATCCATTAGGTAAACAGTAAGCGACTGAAGTACAACGATAAATTATGCGCAGTAGAGTAACGGGGACGCTCCAGTTTATCAGCTATCCAATTGAAATCAGCGTTTCGTAGTTCAAGGACAGTAGGTTTTCGATCAAAGTCCAACATCACTCCAAAGAGGAATAAAAATACACGTGAATAAAAGGGCATGGTAGAATACGAAAGAGCCTCATGTGACAACAGGCACAAATCTAGGGGACACGGGGCAACTATATGCCTAGCCACAAGAATTTACTCCAATTTGCCCACCCAAAAATTTTAAAAATGAAAGCATGTTTTTGCCTAAAAACTTGGAAAGTAGACAGTTTGACGCAAAATATCCGGAAGCAGTGAATATATATATGGATATCTTTTGATAAGTGTGTATTTTCAGATCCTTGATAAATATTTGTTTTGAACGACTTTTTTAACTCATGTATGTTCTCACTATGAATCATAAGTGCCATAGAAGATTTTAGAAACTAAGGGGGCATTATAAAATCAAATTAGTATTACTATTACTATTACTGTCATATATGTATAAGAAGAAATAAGCCATGGAGAAACCCTGCCTTACTTAATTTCTGCTAACTGAACTTTGCATTTTTCGCTTTTTTAACTCTATTCCGTCTAAGGTATCTGGCTACACTGACCTACACATCAATGTTAGTGAAGAGGGTAGTCAATAGCATTATCTTCCTGTTACAAGAGTAATTATGGATGAATGAAACGATTATACCAACTATTATTATTATTATTATTAGTTTAATTCAGTCCGAAACCTTACAAAATACTGTATCTAGTTGCAAGATGTAACTTGAACACGGAAGATATACTTGGAGGCACGATTCTGTTCTTAACTTCGTAGCCAAGTCCTTATTTGTGCTACCAGATTATTACTATTAGATATACGTATTATATATTCTGCTGCCACAATAAACCATGGACATACCCTGACTTATTAGAAACATAAGATTCGCTATTATTGCTCTGTTTTGTTCTATTGTCTTTTTCTTATTACTATAAATTTATGTCGGGGTTTTAAAGCCGGACATCGAATTGTGCTTTGCCTAATATAGTGAGACGCATAGTTTTAGTTGACATATTACAAAGATTTGAAGCTTAAAAAAATTATTATTAAGTGTCTTTTGTTCCTGTTTACTGCCTTGCCTTACAACTGCTCCGGTGTCTCTATCTCTTTCGCACCCCTCCTAGGAATGTATTTAAAATACAGAGGAAAGCAAAAATAAACGGGGACTCCAATCTAGGAATATCTGATATTTTATCAGTATATAAAAAAGTTGCAATACTAAAACGTGTGATCAGTTTGTATCGAATGATGGCATGAATTGGAGCTGCTTTAGTAATAACAAAGAGGTTATTTTTAGGGAAATCCCCCGTGACGACCTGAAAAGACGTTGGCTAAGATACGACTTGAAGAATTTTGGTGCTCGATAAATCGCACTCCATGCATACTTATGGGCGCACTTTAGACGCTCACGCTCGAATGAGTGCTTTTCCGGGCAAGACCTGGTGTGAAGAATTGCTTAACAATACAATTCTTCACCACTAAATGTCAGTAAGCGAACTACACTGACAAAATTTCAAGAGGAAGTTCAAGTATCAAGAATTTCACAGCAAGTCAAGAAGCTACAGTGGACATGTAGTGAGATTGTTACTTACAACGGTGAGAACTAATGGCAGAACAGATGCTGCAAAAATGTTGCTTGAATGAAGTCCAAGCCAAATATATAATGGAAAACTTTGGGTCTATAATAAAAAATGAAACATTAAAAGCAAGGACAAAGGAAATAACAGAGTCAATTTGATTGCTCCCAAAGCACAAGGTATGAAAATGCATCAATCAGGTTACAAATGGTTAGCAGGCTGTTAAAACCCACTTCAAGGGTGGAATGGCATGTACCAACTTAACCATGTAACCAGTGGTGTAGAGCTAAATAAACAAAACATTCAATAAAAAGGCATACGTTGAAGGTTCGATCGGGGGAACTACTCCAAAGGAAAACCATTATTGGTGAGATAAGACAAACAATGGAAACTGCCTGAAATCTTCTTTTGACTGTGACAGGATGGTTTCTGAAACAAGAATTAAACCAGAATCACATTGAGGAATAATATTATAGTTTTACAGGAGTGAACACAATAAGTCCAATTCAATGAGTCTAAGAAAGAGAATGTTTTGCTCTTTAGCTTAATTTAATCAAAATCAGTATTTCAGTCTTGAGGGAGAACTTTGCATCTGAGGCCATGAAAACACTAAAAAAGATTAACTGTTAATGCTGACTACAAAAAAGAATATTTAAGAGAATGATAGAAATCTGTAAGCTAGATGAGTAAATGTTATAAATAAAAAGTCTGCTTGCCAAATCTGAAATCAACATATCATATATTATAAGAGGCCTAAATGAGCTCATAATGAAACATCTACTCTCTATGAAAAATGTAAGTTAATAATTCCTTGAAAGCCCTTCAATTTTCTACAACAAATAACCTACAAAAGATAGTTTGCACTATTGGGTAAACATTTCTTATACCTAAAGAACCTCACTCAAGACCTAGTTTTTAAAGTTTCTTACTTTTGGACCACTTCTATCACATTATAGCAACAAAGGTCCTTAATGGTCCCTTAATTCCAAATTCTCATATAGTGCACTTTAAGTGTCAAGGGAAGATACTATAGATATTGCAACTTCCAACTCAAAGTCCCCATATGAAATACTTGCCATATACAATTCACACAAATCTAAATTGCAATGAATGGAAGAGGCTAGCACATTCTTGATTGTGTATAGCAATGGAAATGTTCAAAATTGAAAAGTTTCTTATGAATTCTGTCTTTATAAGTACAAGCTTCTCAAATTCTTAGCCTTCTATATGCAGGTTCCTTATAACAGGATTTCCTTATAAAAATCAAGCAATTTGTTTTTCAGTAGCTTTTATCCATTCTCTACAGAAAAAAAACTAGCAACCAAAATGCTTTAAACCTTGATACCAATTGATATTCAATGTTACAATTCCATATAATAGAGAAGCATTGGATAGAAATAAACAACCA
Source organism: Mastigias papua (assembly GCA_964019165.1). Classification (NCBI taxonomy): domain Eukaryota; kingdom Metazoa; phylum Cnidaria; class Scyphozoa; order Rhizostomeae; family Mastigiidae; genus Mastigias; species Mastigias papua. Next base: position 14,709,194 of record OZ025267.1, on the reverse strand, counting down.
AAAAGAAACATAGATACACACATATAACAAAACAATAATGAAAACATGTCAACAATGGAAGAGACTTGTAGTTCAGTCTCTACCTTATGTCTACTACAAATTTGAATGCCATTCCTACACTTTATTCATATATTCTGAGCACCTGATTCCAGTATTTAACTTTCTTGGCCTTTGAACTCTCCCATTGCACACTACTATTTGTTCAAGTTTCAAAATTAGTTGTTATTGGAATTTGTAATGGTTTTAGAATTTAATGAACTTGAATTTGAATGGCCAAGTACAGCTTTCATATAAACCACTTTTTTACAAAAATATATACCTCCAAGATTATATCCCAGTTATGTCACAAAACATTACTTTATGCAACTATTCTTACCTGTGACTTTTCACATATAATCATACAATATATTATTATGTGAATTCATGACTCTAATTACCAATAAAAATTTAATTTTGAAGGTGAAGGGGTTTCATCCTTCTGCCCTAATGTGGATTGAGGGGGAAATACCACAAATATGTGGCATACAGAAATCAGACCTACAAAGTTTCCTGCATTCAGTGGGAAACTCTTGCATTTACCCTTTGTCCCATAATCCCACATGCAAAGGTAACTTCAGACAAAAGACCTGCATATATAATTTGCAAAGAGCAATTGTAGCTTCACAAACTTCAGACTTTATATTTTTAACTATGTCAATCAACCAAATGGAGAATTCATGAGTTCTCCATGTTTAGTTCACTTGCCTTTCCCCTGGGTCACACTTCTACAGCATGCAGATGAGTTTATCAAAAGCACTGGCTATTCTGAACAGAAATGTCCTCCATAGTTCTTTCCAGGATAATCTTGCTAAGATACCCAGTTTGGTGAGAAAAACTTTGTCTGGGGATTGTAGAGTTCTAGCAAATTGCTGCTTCATAACATCACTTTTAACTTGTCACCTCTTTTATTGTATGCTGTTGTACCAAAGGTAGTGGCTCTGTTGGGCATGGTCATAAAAGGGTGTAATCCTCAAAAGGGTCTGGTCCTTTATCACTGCCCCAATTTACTTTGCATGTAACTTAGGGGGCTAGAGAAATCTTGGGTTTGCTGTGTGCTGGCATATTTCAATATGACAAAAGAGATTATGTATTGGAATAAGCATGCAAAAGTATAATGGGGGTCATCCATAAAGGATGTCCACACAATTTTGCCAATTTTCTAATCCCCTCCCCTTGTCCATGCCTGTCTGCTTTTCACCTAACAGTCCCCTTCCCTCTGTCCATTTAGACACAAATTGTGATATTCTTTTAAATTCTGGAAGCTTAATATAGCTTCCCTAAGGATGTCTATGTATCAGACGTTCCAACCTTTACAGTAGGAAAAGTGGGAGATATTGCAAGCCCAGCAAGCGAAAAAATGGGCTGGGCATCTAGGGGGCGCTCTGGGCCCCCAGCGGGGGTCTTAGGGGGCCTTACCCCCTAAAAAAATTTTGGAGATTACATGCCGCTTAGATTAGCTTAAAATGGTAAGAAAGGTTATCTTTTATGATGATTTAACAACGGCAAATGTTATCAACATTAATAAAACGAAAAATAATATTGTAATGTAAACCAAAAAGCTCAGTTTACACACGAAAATACTAGAAACATTAAATATGCTGAGCAGTGAATAGCAGAGCTTATTTGTGTAAACTGTCTGGAAACGGTATGAAAAATAATCCAATATCGTGCAAACGCAGCCTTAATTTTAGGCCAGATTTTCATTTTCATTAGAAATTTTTCAAAAAGCGGGAGGATTTCAAATTTGTCGGGAGGTTGGGAGACGACCTCTGAAACCGGGAGCCTCCCAGTCATACCGGGAGGGCTGGAACATATGATGTATTCCCATGTACTGACAGTTCCTGTATCCACCATGACATTCAGCTAGCCATGATGTCAGAAAATATGATATAATTATAACAAGATATGAAATAAAGTGATGGAATTGCATGTAGGGAAATCCTTATGGATGAGCTCTCTCAGTTGTTATACTAACCAACCTATATGCATTCCATGTAGCCTACACTAGAGATATCTGCCATGGACTGCTCTCTTCCTCAGCATACTGGTGTAAAATATTTTCATTTTAGTGGTAATGTGTGGGGATATTATAGTACAGTGACCTATTTTTCTGTCACCTTGGTGTGAAGCCAAAAGTAACTGAATTTTACATGGAATGCACATAGGCTAATAGAGGTAAGAGCACCCCCTCTCTTAAAACTGCTTCATATAACTTTGACTTCTTATCCGAAAGATTTCTACAGACAATCTCCTATGATCAATTGCACGTATTTTCAAAGAGGAAGGCTTTGAGTTTTCGGCAAGAAAAATTTGTAGATGGTGAAATTTTTATTATGTTTTCAGGGAAATCAGGCCTGACTGCAGAGCTTGGCATGCGCACGCTGAAATGATGGGATAGGACGCTGAAAGGCATGAAAAGGTATGGCTTTAGACCCTAATTTGGCGTCATAGCAAAATTTTTCCAGTTATCATAACGATAGTAATTAAGTATACGTATAGTCTTATTTCTCAACATAAAATACAGAAAATAGCCAAACTTGTTTTACTCTGCAAGCCAAAAAGTCAAGTGTACACGTAAAGTCCACGTCTAAGACCAAGTGCAAACTTCCACACCTGACATTTTGCTCGTGCACACCCGAGAGAGATCTCATCGCATAAAAAAAGGCCAAACTCTCATTCTCTACAGATCAGGGAGCATCAAGTAAAACTGAAGATTTCGTGGCTTACCTGGGAAATCGAGATGCGTTGATATACAAACTACCAACGTACAGTAATGCTAGAGCACATGATTGGGTAACAGCAAAAAATGGCGTTGTAAACTGGAAATTAATAGCCCTAAATGTACCAAACAGCCAATCTATGCTCGACGCCATATTGTTTCTTTTTGAAGTCATGGAAACGAGGCAAAAGGTCATCTCTGGGGCAGAAAGTGCTGTGAAAAGGCAAAAGTTTTTCGTGGCCCATGTTACAACTTCATGGTTTGTTTTTCAGCATGCTGATAGTATTTAGTTATCTAGATGTTCCATTTTGTAAGTATGTTTCCATCATGTCATTAATATTGTTGCCATAAATATCTTGACCCACTATTTACACTAGTTCACCCTGACCTATTTTAGCTAAATTTTTATCTATTTAAAGCAAACTCTGTTGTAGTTTGTGGTCACATGACCACTTTTTGTTTTTATGAAGATGCTCTCAGGAGCAAGGTCATTATCACTATTTTCACTTTCACCACCACTGCCATCATCTCCTTCTTCACTGTCACCATCGTTACTGACTGTTGCACGAATCACATCATCCAGGGGATCTTTTAAGACATTTTTACTGGTGGGGAATTTACGCAAAAGGGCACTTTCCTTAATGTAACGCAACTGACGGCAAGCAACTTTTCCCGCGGATTTCATTGCCTCGCCTTGGTGTAGTGCAAGAACGTCAAACAGAGATTGGTTGACAGCAATAAGACCAAAGAAATAACGAATAATTTGACACATATAACACGACAACGACACAACGAACAGTAATTGGAGATAAGTCAAATTGGTGTTTAAAACAATTTTCAACAAAAGGGCACTGGCTAGTGGGGAATCATGGGCCAACTAGTGGGGAAATTTATGGGCCTGGTGGGGATTTTCCCCACTAGTTTGTATGTTAAAAGATCCCCTGCTCTGCGCTGCTGCTATCATCCCCAAAATTGCTATCATTTTCATTTTCTGAAAGATCATCTTCCATTACTGTTGCTGGTTTGTCTCTAGCATCATCTCCTGCTTCATTCACTGACACAATTGTTGGTGCAATATGTCCTTGAATGAAATTTACCTTTGCGGGCTTTTTAAGCTTTCCAGCATGCTTCAGTTGATAATGATGAAGGTATTTGTCCAGAACACTTACTGTCTTTTCCTTTAGCAAGCCATTCCGAAACAAATCAACCCAATCAAACTCCTTTTCTTTGTTGGCTTCCCGGTTTTGCTTTCTCACATCCTGGCGTTTTTCTTTTCGTATTCTTATACTATCCAAATGATTTACATATTCTGACACTACTTCATTGGAAAGCAATTATTTTGACAAGAGAGCAGAAGTGTTTGTGAAATAGCTATTGGATAACCTAGAAAATCTGAAAGCTAACACATCAGTTTGGCATTTGAAGAGGAAGAAGGCAAAGGAGGAAAAGGACAAAAGTAAACAGAGAACATTATCTTCATGCTTTCAAAGAAAAATGGAGACACCCACAGAAAGTGCAGCCAGTTGTGAAAGTTCATTTTCAGATTCTGACTGTTTATGACAATTTGAACTTTTCCTTTTTAGTCAATGAAAGCATCATAATTCTAATACTTTTGGTTGGAATTGCTCAAAAAATTGTTCTGTCCCATTAAGAATCTGCAAAAATTTTTTGCCACCCATTGAGAAGGAGTAAAAATGTTTGGTGGTCCCGGCCTATATCCTCCGCCCCCCTGTAGTAGATACTTTATGACACGCCCCTTATAGTTCAACAATTCATAAGGAACTGAAAGCTCTGGGATGGAGTCCACAGTCCTTGACTCTCTGTCTAGAGACCACAATTGATTTTAACTGCCACTGTTGGACATGTTTTAAAAAAGATTCAATAACCACAGTACATCACAGGAGTGCAAAACGTTCATTAATTTCAAACAATTTGTGGTACTTTTTATAAAAGAGAAAATTGTGGATTGAATACTTTTGCTTTCCTCCCAATAATTTGCACCAAAACTTTACTTTAGTTCTTGACCATTAGATTTTAATGGTTTGCATCACCTTTCTGCCTACATGTGCGTTTTATGGTTAATGATTTTTCTGCTTCATAGATATCAAATGTTCCACTTTTCATCATATAGCAAAGTTAAGTCAACGTTCCTAGAGTAACTTCATTATTTTAATGCTTATAAATCTTATTGGTATGAATGCATAGCGCTTGGCGATATATTCTCGTGAAAGAAAATCAGAAACTCAACAACATTACTTACGCGTTTATCATGCATTAATGTCAAATTGCATTTTCGTTGCACCAGACCCGTAGACAGTAGTGGGCAGGAGGCAGTACCTCCAATAATTCGCCGAGATTGTATTGTGAGATGTTCCAAATGGTCTTTTTAACTCATAACAAGTTGGCATTCTGCAGCTTGATCTGACAGAAATACATAAAACAGTTATTTATAGCTACTGTTTTTGGCAATTCTAGCAGCTCGATTTTGTAACATACAATGCAAAAGTTACAAAATCGGGCTGCCAGAATCGTGACAAACAGCAGCTATGATGCACCTGCAGATGCCCTGATTCAAAAACTAAAGTGGCCAACTATCGCCGAAATTAAACGAGAGACTGCGACCATGGCCTCGCACCTACTTGTCTCCCGAATACTTTTACAAGGAACTCTTTACGAGACACTGTCAAGCTACGAAACTCTGAGACTGACATCATTTCCATATCGTGGTGCACATCTTTGGAACAGTCTCGAACCAGAGGTTAAGCAAGCACCATCTTTGTATGCTTATAAACTTCGATTTTGATGTATTTATTTTATTTATTTCTATTTTGTTTGTTCTTTATCTTAGCTTAGCAATTAGGCGATTTACTTTTGCTGTACTATTATACTAAGCGGGTTTTTATTACAAATTGTAAGTGTTTAAGCAGCCTTAACTGACGGAGGTTACCGTGCATGAAGAATAAGAAATGGATGAATATAGAATAAATATCCCTATGGCTTCGTGTCTACTTCCCTATGGCTTCTTCATTGCAAATTGTTGGAAATGCTTGTTGAAAAGATTGAGCACCGGGTATGACAACTGAAACAATTATGATAAACTAAATAATATACCTCAGCATTAAGGGTGTAGCTTGCGATACCCACCCCCCCCCAACCTTTGACACCTGGTAGATACATCTAAACGATTTATAACTTTGTCGGCAAATCTACAAATTGAGCTACTTATTCAGTAAATCTGATCTGTCAAAGTATAGTCTGGGAGATGGTTTTAAAGCCATTCTAGAGGGCGTTAAGCCATTTATAATTTCAAAACTTTTCTGTTGCGCCCTTCCATGTCACCATAAGATGTTATCTACACCCAGGTGTAATTACTGATCCCTGTAAATGTGTACAAATTTGCTCGTGATTCAAAGGTCTGAATATCTAAACAAATAGTGACAATAAAAGGGGGGGCTGTCGGTAAATCACCAATTTTGCTAAGATTTCTGTCTGTAAATTATTGCTTTACATCCCCAAGTTATGAAGGGCACGCCACGCCACTTCTCAGAATATATGGTTACCCATCTGATTTTAGTCAAACGCAGTCTTGATTCCAATGAAGAGATGTACGGTACCTCTCCACATCCATGCAGTGGCGGAGCTATTTTCATTCATTTTCATATCATTTGCTATGGGGGAGTTAAGGTGTTAAATGCCCCCAACTTTTTAATGTGGTAAGTTAGATTCGTCCAAATATGTCATAAAAACTAATGACGATTCTCACATCTCACACAAACATTAATTTCGTAAGCTGCTTCTATCTACAATCTACGTGCATCTTTGTGTCTACAAAGGGTGTTTCCTTAATACCGAAAGGGGGTGGTTCTAAAATTTTTCCTGGAGGCTTTTCAGGCATCAAATGCTTCATTCATGTCCCCCCCCCCCCAATCCTACTCGGCTGCCTACGAGCCTGTGCACTGCAAATCTGCAAGGGAAAATATAACTATTATGCGTGCTTGATGGCTGTTCTTGGAGCAAATAGTGCGATGTATGAGACCACTTCAATAGGCCATTCGATAAAAGCAGCTTTTAGACATCAGTCCGGTTACGGTGCTTCATGCGAAAATGGAAAAGATTGGAGAGCATGAATTCTTTCTATAATGGCAGGTGAGTATTCCATCGGCTGTAGTAAGGAGCATGTTTCGTTTTACCTGCACTCTGAAAATGAAAACTTGGATTTCCAAGAAATGTATGAAATGAAATGTATTAAAATCGTGCATCGGTTAGACTTAGAGCTAGATCTTTTGCATACGGTATCACTGCTAATGCTCCCTGTTTGCATACACAATCTCAGAAACTGCAGAAGAAAAAGTAGTCTAAATTCTTCAAAAATCTCGAGAGAAATAGACAAACTAGTTCTATCGCTCTCTTGTAGACTGGCAAACGATTGTGGTATTACAAAATGCAGATCACAAAGTGTTGAGTACGTGACAAAATGCATTGAATTGAGTTTAGCGTTCAGCAAGTGGCAGCATTCTTTGAAATAAAGGTTAGTCTTAATCCAAGAAAGGAACCTTTCAAAGTTAGTTCCTTCTATTTATACCAAAGACTTTACTATTTATCCGCAATGCTGTCCCCTTTCCTTGTCTAGATAGTGAATGCTATATACAAACGGCTGATTAGCAACTGATTAAAGGTTAAAGGTTAGAGCCGCCGGCATAGTGAGGTAAGGTGGCTAGTTCCTTTTATTGCAACCTTTAACTTCCCCACTGTTGCCACCAGGTACCTATTTGTTGCTGGGTGGACAATGAGCGAGCATCCCAACTATGAGCCGGGGGTTCGGCTCGAACCATCGATATTTTGCTCAGCAGTCAAGCGCTCTAACCACTTGGCCACTCGCCCAATTAGCAACTGATGGTCCCCCCAATAACTTTCACTTTCAAAGACTTTGCCTAAGCGAAGATACCAAATCGATAGTGAAGTCATCTGTTACGGAAACATCTCTGTTCACTTTATTCTTCTGTAGAGCTCTAAGGATTTGATAAAAAATAGTTGATCAAATGCTGCAAAGCTAACGTAATTTATTCCTACAAAATTTCTTGAGATAAAGCAGTTTCTTAATGAAGGAAAGAATCATAACAAGAATATGTAAGATTAAGATCAATGCATCATGTATTTCTGATCATCTGTCGCCAGCAAAGTATTTTGAGAACAAGCTAAAACCAATAATCTGTATGAACTCCTTATTTCTGACTTGAACTTATTCTAAATGAAGGGTATCTTTTAGGAACAAGCCATTATTAACGTCGGGTAGAGGGCCGTAAGATATTTTTATTTGTACCAAAATGTTTTGATGGCCCCTCAGTCTCCGCTCCGATACTTTTAATGACCCCTTCCAGTCTACAATTTGCAATTTTTCACAGCACCCCTCTTTTGTATGAGAGGACTTTAATACTATGTTTCCGAGCAACTACTCACAGTTCAGCAGTTAGGTATGTAAATGTGATCCGTTTATCATTCTCCAGATTCAGCTGTAAATAAGCAGACCAAATAGTAAAGCTACCAGCAAATGTAATCATTTAAGTCGTGCAAAGAGAATAATCTTTCATTACTAAAGCCAAAGTCTCACAAGTCCGGACACAGAAGCTTCTCCTAAGAACGAATGCGTTAACTAGTGATTCACTCCAGAAATTCATGATTTTGTTGAAAGTTACTTGATGGAGATGACAGTTAGTCTTGCCAAAAGAGAGACAGGCGGCCCCAAGAAGACAAGAAAGACAGGAAAGGTAACGCTTGGGGCAGCTTTTTGCAAAGCAACAAATACCACCTACGATGATAGTGATGGTAATGATTAGTGCCATTATAGTGGTGATAGTGACAATGCAATTGAACTTCTCTTATACATATGATAGCCCAGTTAAAAGTGAATAATATTACAGACAACATAAATGACAATTTTACTAACTTCATGTAATTTGGGAGAAAATGCCTGATTACTTTCTAATGGCTCCCTTTTTTGCGACTTTATTTTTGGTGACCCCTTTTGGCATGCAGAAATTTTCTATGGAGCCTCTAAATATCATCTGGATCCCTACACTGCATTAACAATGACTGGTTCCTTATCAGAAAATTTTTTCGATTCCCGTCCAAATTCCACTGATACTTGTGCTTCAGTTTCCTCATCTCTGCTCCTTTGAATTCCAGTATATATTTGGCTTCCCTATGTAATAACACTATAGGACAGCAGTTCATTTAACATAATAATGAGTTCAATGTTAGTGTTTACTTCAGTACTAATACAGAACCAAGGCAAGGTTTGAGATGTGTAAGAATTTTTATGACGCTAAATTGAAATTGTGTATTGTACCATGACAGACCCAATTGAAAATTGTCATTTAGTTTTGTTGGAATGCAGGTGCTGTACTTTTAATACATAAGTAAGTGCGAGCAGAGTATTTTTAAGGAAATTTAGAGCTGCAAAACATTCTTACGGATATTATATTGAAGAATAATCCTTGATTCTTACAAGCATAAACAAAATTAACCTGCTGCCAAAACACTGAAAATATGCATGTTTTGTTCCCTTACTTATGGGAAATAACACTTATACTTAGTGGAAATATTATAACGTCAAATTCTTGTGTCTTGTGGGATATACGAGGTTTGATTTTATGCATCCAAAAGAACTTACGGTAGAGGGAAGTGGGAACAGTCATGACGAGAGAAAACTTCCCAGGAATACATAAACGTTCAATTTGCAAATACGTCATAGGGATGCTGTACATTCACTTGACCAGGGGTGATTTCTTAAAGTTTTAACAAGAGTAGCTCTCTAGATGCAACATCATAAAATGGTGTGGCTTTGCTAGCACCACACCAATTCTTGTGTCAAAGGTACTTGCGTAATCAAAAATTTTACAGCCTTCAGAAAAATCAAACAGCTATCTACACTTTTTGATGACGTTTTGGAGTCAAGGTACCCAATCATTAGGGGTATCAGAAAGCAGGAATTATTATAAGCAATAGTCTGCAACCTGAGGAGGTTCTAGGAATACGAAAAATGACAAGTGACGTGCACTGCACATCAACATCTTCAAAAACAACACGGTATACACTTGAAATGGAGAATGGGGAAACTTTGAAAGACAAGATCATTGCAGCCTATCCTTAACAATAGCGGAGCTCCGCCCCCCCCCCAAAATGAAAATTGATTTTAATAAGGGGGCTCCACCACCTGAGTCCCCCTTAGAAATCGCCCCTGCTCTTGACTTTTGAGATTTTGCAACAACCATTATATAAATATATATATATATATATATATATATATATATATATATATATATATATATATATATATATATATATATATATATATATATATATGCATACCATACTATGATGTATCCTACAAAGCTGTCTAAAGCATTAGCTATATCACTGGGAGCACCTGCTACGAAAGAACTTAAGCGAAAAAGCGAATGAGTGAATGAACACAATTTATACAACACTAGCTATACAACTGCTATTACCATCATGTGTATAAAATGTGACTGTGTGGCAGTTGCTTGATCACGTCACGATAGAAGTAGATTCAGTTTCTCCTCCACAGATAACATGCTGAGTCTCCTGCAATGTATGTTTTCTAAATCTTCTTAAAAAATCCAACACAGTAATGGGTAGAATTGCTTATCACATCATCCAGAAGCACAACGTTAATATAATGCCCAAAGTAGGCAACAACATAGATGATCTGTATGAAATGAATGATCAAAGTAAATTTCCACTCATGTTTCCACAAACTCAGAACTGGAATTTCAAACCGATCGTTTTGAAGTTTCAATGCCACAACACTAAAAACCCACTCGATAGACACAGCAATACTTGATCTTATTACCATTTCTCTGAAAAGAACCGATCCATCGTGCCTCTTGCCTGTACTTTCCTCTTTTTTGTAATAATATACCAACAGATATGCTGCCGCATTGCTCATAACTACAGACGTCGTTTCTGTGATAACGCTGATCAAGGACTGATGGGCAATATACTCCTGAGTAAGAAACTGATTTTCCTCAGCAAGGACATTGCTTCTTTTACAAAAGAAGTTGCGAAGCTTCTCAATGACAGGCAAGACCAGTTTATCTAAAACACTAACAATGCCATGAACCAAACTAACAATGATGAAGTAGCTAAGACTTTCAATCCTTGCCTGTGTAAGCCTTGTTACCATGGTGGAGATGATTAGGAAGCCAGCACCAAATGAAATACTTTCTCTCGGCTTGTAGATACCATGTAAGCTAGTTATCACGTTTCCAATAATCAGCTTCGGGCCATAAAACACAGCGATCAGAGCACAAGACAATATTGTTCTAATCAGCGGGGTCGACTCTTGATAAAGCTTGAGAAACATATAATTATAAGGCAAGAATATAACCATACCTAAGATACATTGCAAGGAAAGCTTCAATGTTAATTTAAACGCATTCTCGTTGTTATAAGACTGCTTTTGGCGATACTTCACAAAGGTGTAAAAGACTTTAAATGATATCAGCGTAAATATCACATTGCCCACATAGGACCTCCAATGAGCTTTATAACGGTCAAAGATGAACAGAAAGAGACGATCGATAACATCTGCAAAACCAGCAAATGTGCACCAGGAGATCACATTGGAATCTCTAATCATCGGCCATGAACAAATGGGTGCAATAGTAAGGAGAGGCCAAAACATTATTATTACAGCTTTAACTGCGCTTGCTATCATTGCAAAACGGTGAATGGCTTCTGGTATGTCGTCCCATTTGCCAGTGCAATATGGTTTCGCATTAAGCTCGATCCACCATAGCAGGGTTGCAAACAAGCCAAACAGTATACCACAAAATGCAGACAACTCAAGAGTTGTTTTCATACATCTTAATATCGATAACAAAAAGCATTCTCTGGTCCTACCTTGTACTCTTTCAATACTTGACTCAGTGCAAATCACGCTGCGAATTAAAGGATAGTGGCTTTCATCTGAGTCCCTGAAAAGCCCATTGATTCCTATATTATCAGTGATTCTTATATCATCAATGTCATCCATTTCATTCACAACAGAGAACCCTCTAGAAACAAGGTCCACTAAAATCTAGCAAATGGTAAAGTGTTCCGCAAGTGAGGCATGAAAACACGATAAAATTACTCATTTTTGTGCACTATCACGGCATTATATTAGGTATATTACAGAACCCGTACCATGTGGTTTCCCTTTCAGGAATTTTACTTTCGAAAAACTGATGCCTGACATGATAAGCCGAATTTGTATAAAGGGGACAATGCATTTAAGTAGTATAATTCTTGATGCTATTCAATTCAAAGGAGCATTTCTTCAAGGGGAATGGGTCTGGTCTTATAGACCTTTGTCTATTGATCTCACAGTCACTTCCAGCCGCATAGAGCATGGTACTTATATGGGCCAAACGTTGTTCTAATTGGCTTTAACGACTTTACAATCAATAAAGTTCTAATTGACTTTAAGAAAACGAAACATACAGGAAAGACTGAAACTAGTAATGGTTTTTGAGACCAGTAATATAGTTTTTCTCAAAAACTCTTGCCATTGTGTTGACCTAAAAGTTAGTTTAGCGAAGAAACATAATTGGGATTCAACGGCATTCTAGCACGTTACTCGAGCGTGGATCAAATTTCTCAGACTAGGTAAGTATGTCCAAAGCCGTACCGTTCATGTCATTCATGTCATTCATATCATTTGTCACTTTCCAACTTCTTCACAAGGTGTCGTCCAGAAGGGCCAGAGGGTGGGTAAGGCCAAAAGCGTACTTACGCATACAGGGTGGGTGGTTGCGTGGGTGTGTGGGTGTGTTGGTAAAGGTCAAAGCGCACGTATGATGGTGTGCTCTACTAATCGGCCTACCCATCATGCAAGCTGAAGGAAAATACGGACATAATGGTAGAAAATGAAAACAAAGAAGCAACTACTTCAGAAAAAATGAGAGATTAATGCATTCTGTTTTCATTTTGTGAAACTCTGGTGCCAAAATGGGCAACATTTTTCAAGGTGAGTTAATTTAAAGCGTACTCGCGGGTACAGGGTGGGTGGGTTGGTAAAAATGTTATGACTTTGGGCGTATGTACTTTCTGGATGATCCCCAAACAAATATTTCATGTTGAAATATGGTAGCATCTGCTGCGGCCTTCCACGTCCTCTTTCATATTATGCCCATGAGCAGATCTGTTTAAGAGGATGTTTGTCCAGTAGAACTTATCAGCAAAATCAGCCTTGATAACTTTCAAGAAGCTTTGGTATTTCCTCTGTTTCAGTCAATATGCTCATATTGAATTCAGTGCATATATAGCATGTTTGAGTTTCAAAAAACACTACAGAAGCCTTTCCCAAGAATGATCAGAGAACAAATAGTTGACTGCCTAGTCAGAAGTCTTCTTTGATCTAAAACACTATCAACGTCGCAGGACCAGAATGTGAGTAAATCACGGCCAGGAGATCGAAAAATGCAATAACGGTTGCTAATTTGATAAAAATATCACCACTACTATTACTCTACAACGTGTGAGTAGTTAATGAACGAATAAAATCTGTTTAATTGTTCCCAATATTCAAGTATACTCTGTTGATTTAAAATCTACTAGGTAGGGAAAACAGTAAACTTCCGAGACTAGGCGTAAAATAAATATGCAATTGCATAGAAATAGACTAAAACTTCAGGTATAGGGTCAATATTCCCGTGAAGTAGAATGCTGTCCAAAGAATGCAGCACTTTAGTATGCAGTCCAAAGATGTAGGAATTCTTTTTTATTCCAAAATTTCTTAGCAACTGTAGCTTTATGATGTCTATATAAATATATATATATATATATATATATATATATATATATATATATATATATATATATATATATATATATATATATATATATATATGAATAAAAAAGCTACAGTCGCTATGAAATCTACGTACAAATCGATTTGGAGCAAATGGCAGCTATCTACTCTAAAGGAGACGCTAGTATCTTAAAATCTTTTATATTTACATTTACATCTGTATTTCTAACTTGAGACAGGGCACCCTTTAATTTGACCTGAACATTTTTGATAAAGATGAGATAATGATGTATTTGCCACATGATACTTGGTAATCTACTACGTGGCATTAGCAACAAAAAATGCTGTACAACTTGCACATAAACCTAGACAACAAATACAAAATAAAATAATACCCATTATGATATAGCTTGCCGTAATTATCCAGAATGTGAACAAATACAAAGTTGGGTGACAATAGTTCAATGGTTGATGTTTTGGTGGTGCAAAATTGGGCTTGTACTTGGAATACACCCAAAAGTTACCAGCAATGAACCAAATAAAAAGAAAGAGGTTCAAAACTCCGTCAAAAAATTTAGCGAACATTGACTGTTCATCATCTGAATCACCATCAATGGATTCCTCTCTTGCAGCTCTTTGGCACAGCACAACAACAGTTTTCAGCATACTAAATGAGCCCCCAACGATAAGATAAATTGGAATAAATGGCTCCACCGGGCAATCTTGCTTATATCTGGCACCTGTAAGAAGAGAGATGATAAGCAAATGACTGGAACGCCTTGCCTAACAGAAGACTACGTTGAAAGATGAGAGTACACAAGTCAAGTACATTTTGATATAAAGAGGAATTTCTTCCGCCATATAAATTATTAGAGAGCTCACATTTTTTCAAAGGATATCTAAAAATTCTTGGAGTTAGAGGCCAGTCATACATCGATGTAGTTCTGGCGTGGCGTCATTCCGACGGTGATTGCTGGGCGGAGGGGGGGGGGGTTAACAGCCCCAGCAATAAAACGACTGCTCTACATCGATAATTGTATCAACGATATATATATATATATATATATATATATATATATATATATATATATATATATATATATATATATATATATATATATATATATATATATATATGTGTGTGTGTGTGTGTGTGTGTGTGTGTGTGTGTGTGTGTGTGTGTGTGTGTGTGTGTGTGTGTTATATCTTATATTCGAATAGTTATTTGCACGAAATGCAACCTTGACCTAAGATAAAAACTACTTAACAATACTAAAATAGATAATCAGAAATAAAACTTCAATCCCACTAAAAGAAAGCGCTAATCTTCCAGGGATTCATGTATTCAATTTTGAGTCAAGCCCTGCAAAAAAGTTCTGAGCAGTTTTCTACAACTATTTAAAGTCGGCAACTCACGTAATTTAGCAGGTATATCATCCCATGCCTTCAGTGCGGAATAATGTAAACATTTGTTTTGCAAATTACCTTCGATACCTTGGTATCTGTAGATCTCGACAGTTTCGTGTATTATATAACGAAACTGTGGATCTCTGGAGGTATTTATTGAAAAGGTTTTCAGAATAATCCATTGACGGTTATGACCTGAGAAGAATTTGCTTTACCAGAAAGCCTTTTTTCAGCGCCAGCGCTAGCTTTCGAATGGCCTAAGTCCAAAGGTTTCTTAAAGAAATCGACATATGACTGGCCCCTTAGTATCTGCTGCTTGATGGAAAACGGTGCTCTAGAGACTAAGTTCCTATAGGCTTTAGTTTCAAATACGGAGATTTTCAAAAATACTGAAGTTATCAAAGAGGGCCGTTTAGGGGTTCAAGGGAACAGGGGATCATGCAAAACATATCCAGGGAAAAAGGGAACATAGACAAAATCAAAAGGGAACAAGGGAACGTCGACTTGTCTAGGGGTCAGGGAAAGTGTTTTCCTTGGAATATTGTTCAAGGGCCTTTGTAAGTTATCTTGCAGAATTTCCAAATGAAAGTTGAGTTAAAGTGCAATCAAAGCCTATGTTGTTCCATCAGCGTGAAACAGATATATATGCTTCTTTTTGCATACTGCCATCGATGCAGCATTTCAGCAAGTCCCACACGTGTGAAAAGATTGAAACAACGATATGTTGGAGTGCAGAGCACTGTCAAATTGTACTTCAGAATTATAGTCTCTCTACCACAGATAACCCACGCGCCTTACCTGCAAATTTTGTCACGGGAAAACTGCGTTGCAGATAAAAGATTTGTTGAAAGCCGTAATGCTTAACGAGTGTCGCTCCCAATCACCAAAATAGGTTAACCTGAGCTGCTTCGCATTTTGACTAATCCTGAGATGGGTTGCATTACAACTCTGTATCACACCCAAAGTCAGTCCCGAGTTTGCTTTGATCTTACTGCACTTCTTCTCAATAGCTACAATGCAGTGGAGAAGCTACGGGGTTGCTTAAGCGGGTAACTATCCCTCCCACTCCCCAAATAGTTTGAAACTGTGTTAAGTAAGATTTGTTGAGGTGAATCTCTATGCTCAAACAGGCTGTTCCCCTATCATTGCAAGGGTGTAATCCCAAATGTTTCCTGGGGGCAATGCCCCCAGACCCCATTCTTCTGTTTAAAAGGGGCCATGATTAGAAACAAGACAAAAACTCTTTCCAGCATGTTGACGGGCTATTCCCCTTCTCGTGGTCTTGCATGATGTTGTATAAACTCGCTTGCATTAGGGAAACAGTGTATGACCTATCATTTCATGGGAAACTGCCATTTGCTATGTCCCTAATCCTATAATTTTTCTAAAATGTTATGTTCATTATTTTAGACTTAAATGAAATATATACCCTAGCATTCCTATACTTCCCTATCTTTCTACAGAACCAGGTCCCAAATTCCACAAATGTCCGAAAATGATACTCAATAGTCAAATCTGTAAATAGGTACCCCTAAAAGCTCCCTGTACTAGGAGCAATTGCTACAACATTTAGAAATGGCTTGGTTGGTTTCTTGTTATGTTAAAGATATTGCTTTGTGCAAAATACCTATGAGTGGGTCACTGCACATTACATATAGATAGAAGGTACATTAGAATTCAGCCAATTTCTTGCCACTATGCTCCTATGCTAAAACACCAATTGTGGATAAGTTAACTACTGGCCATTAGTCCAAAAATGCTTACAAAACTCCAAGGAAAATAAAGATTCTCTCGATGAAACAGGAGAACAAGTGCAAATTTAACAGGGAACATGCACCCCCCCCCCCCAAATGACCCTCTTCAATGGCTTAAATCTCCCTTATTCAGTAGGTATGAAGAAGAAAAAATAAGATAGAACAGGTAGCTATGCAGTAAGCAATGGCATAACCAGGGGGTGGAGGGGTCGGGATGCTCCCCACTTTTATAAAACATGGTGGATGAGATTTGTTTACAAACTTTGTAAAAGTAAAGGGAAGTAGGCAATGTTAAAGTAAGCAAAATATTAGAGGCAATACATTTTTGCAAAATTTCTTGGGGCTATGTCCCTAGGCCTCCCTGGCTCAACCTTCCTGGATATGCCTCTGTCAGCAGGAAGCACATATAAACCTGGATGCTTTAAATAGAAACAGGGAAAGAATATAGTAAGAAGAACAAAGAATAGCAGGAAACAGAAAACGAAGAAGGAATATTCATTTACACTATGATATGAAATGAACCGACTGAAAGAAGATATAACTTACCTATAATGATCATTGCTGCAGGAAGAGCCAGAAGTAACATCAAAGAGATTGTGCAACCAACTAGACAGGAAATATAAGCATATGGATGAGTCGTCATAACACATTACAATGGAGGTTACAACTGTATCCATTCATGACAGTATACAATATCACTCTGATCCTCAGTATACACTGTAGAAATTCTCAGATAAAAGAGAATATATTAGTTTTTCCTTAGAATTGTACATATCTAGGATATTTCTATATGGGCCACAACATCAAACAAAATTTGGACAAAATCATAGTATATGTCCTAACATACACCCTACCTACCCAAAAAAGACATTTGCTACATTGAGAAAATGTGCATGACATTGACACTAGAGCTTACTTGTGCTTCCAAAAGTCTGCATTGCTTTTCTTAAGAACCCAATGGCATTCTCTGGATTCTCCTTTGCATCTCTCAGCTGACTAAATATTGAATCATAAGATGGAGGTAGGCCATCATCTTCCCAAACAGGCTGCTCCATACTACTATCATCCTCACTGTAGATTTTATCTGTAGATTGACTCTTTGATAAATCTGCTGCTGAGAGCATTTTTGTGGTTGATTTGCTCTCCTAAAATAAAGGTGAATTAAATACAAGCCAAGTTATAAAGGTAAAAAAGGTATGCAGACAAGTAGCAAAGGTATGTAACCAATAAGCAGTGGGATGAAAGGTATTCACTCATGATACTACATTTGGCTTACTCTCTGATTGAGCACATGTAAATTCTGTTGCTCAAAAGGACATCAAAGTATTAGTTGTAGTTGAAAATTTGAAAGGTCACAGTTTGCTAGGTAAGGTTAAAAACATCCTGCAACAATGCACAAATAAAGGTTCCCATAAAGGTTATTTTGCTTTGCTACAGGTTTCATCTCACTTAATTGTAGAATATGTTAAATTGCACAAAAGTTTTGGAAGATTTGTACAAGTTAAGACATCAATAGTAGACTTTTCTATTAATTGCACAATTTAACACAGTTATCTAAAAATGGAATAATCCTCATGGATTTCAGTTCTGTCAGCAAATAGTTCACCAGAGATGGTGCAATCAGGTTTATCTGGAGGGAAGACAACTGCTTAGTGATATAGGAGGACCTACCATGGATGGCTCCAACTCAGGAAAACATTTTGCAAATTTTGCCTTCTTGAATGGCAAAAAAGCACCTCCCAGATTGAAATTTGACTTACTAACTGATAAATTTGGTTAGTGGCATAGGAAGGCCCACTGTGGATGGGTCCATCATGAGAGATATTTTGCACAAATTACCCACCAGATTGGCTAAATAGCATCTCCCACAATAAAATTTGACTGAATAGAGTGTTCAGTAGCAGATTCAAGAAAGGTCTTTAATCAAACTAAATAGAGTGGGAAAACAAATTTATTGGAAAAAAGTTGAGGGAAGCAGGGATATGATTAGAAAATTAGCCTGGGACATTCAGAAAAAGTGACCAACTATGCTTTGCTTGATCAGCTCTATTTTCCAGAGCAAAAGGAATCAAAGATTGAGACAGGGGTAAGTTCTAGGGGGGATCATGAAGGCAGAGACCCTTATTAAAGTTGACGATACTTAGGCAGCAGAGTTCCCCCTAATGCTAAATATAGATTGCATTTCTTTTGCTTTTCAAAGTTTCCTCATTGTCCCTTACAAGTTTAAAATCTGTTGTCTTCAGAGATCTTGATGTGCAGTGCATGTCAGATGATATTTTTCTTATTCCAAGGACTTCCTGAGCTTGTGGGATATTGCTTGTGATAAGTCCTGTTTCTGTTACCCCCTGATGACTCAATACTTCAACACCAAAACTTCATAAAAAGAAGTGTAGATAACTGTAAATGGTTCTATCAGTTGTGAAAAGTTGTTAACTACACTGCTTAGTTTGATAAAGCTAAGCTATCATACAGAGTCCAGAAAAAGTCACGGCTCCACGGCTCTGAACCGGAGGAAAATTTTGCTCTTTATGACGTATTTGAGGAAGGTTTTGAAATTTGTATCAACAATCCAGTTTCAGCAAAGTTCTTAGATAAAGCGACATCAACTGTGAAGGGTATAGCCCATTTACAGTAAAAGCTTCCGAGACATACCCAATGCAGGGTTCAAAAACTTTGGCTAGTTTTGATACATAAAAGAGGAAGGTTTATGATGAAGATTTGACAGCCAGAGAAAGGTTGGGCATTTTCCTGGACTCTGCTATCATAATTGTATCTTCCAAAAATTGGCATGGTTACAACAAAGCCATACCTTTCTATGACTATGACCTTACATCTAGAGAGCCCCCTTCGTTACAAGTCCTAGAAATCACCCCTGTCTTCAGATCTTGGAACTTGTATGCAATACCTAAGTATAAGTCAACATATAGCATGTAAAAGACGAAGAAGAAGAAGGAAAATAAGAAGACCTGTGAATCATGAGTGAATATGCTAGGGTTATGTATACAGATAAATATTCCAAATGGTTGGTGGTGGTTAGCACCCAGCGGATCTTTCTTCATACAAACCAGTGAGGAAATTCCCTACCAGGCCCATAGATTTCCCCACTATTTGGCCTACAATCCCCACCAGCAGCTGTCCTTTTATACAGTTGCTTTGGGAATTAACTTAAAGTACTCTTCGTATAATGCTCAGGTATCAAATTAATTCTTGTCCCTTCGTCTCATTACTTTCAATCAAAGTCTGTTTGATTTTCTTGCTCTACGAAAAAGCCAGGTAGTTACATCCAAATCCCAGGTTGCGACCTCCCTGAGCGTCAATTTTCCACAGATGAAGATTCCTTAAAAGATCCCCTGTTAGCACCCCAGCCCAAGTCCCCTTAATTATGTCCCTGGTTCTATTCCTTGAAACTTCGCGAATTGTACGCCTAGAACGTTGCAAGGGTATTTCCATTTGTTAAAAAGGGTAATACAGAACGGAATCAGACAGTGCAAACACTAATATACGGGGGGTGGGGGGTGTGAGTCCTGATACTTTTTTAAGCATCTCCCATATTTGATAGCACACGAGAGTACGGCAGAAGCTGACGAGATCTGGCGCGTGCAAGAGGAAAATATGAGCGTGCAAGGCGTGTAAGTATGATGTTCAGAGTATCTCCACGTGTACTTTCCGATTGCTCAACTATTAGTGGCGCTTTAGCGTGTTAGCGCGCAGTGGTAAACATTTCGCGTGTAAGGTGTAAATTACCTCGTGCGTGCAAGTGCCCAGCTCTGCGGACTGGCTATACGCCCCCCACATATATTCCAGCACTCCCCAGAGTTCTGAACACAAATATATAGTTTGTAAAAGCTAATGAACTTACCATTGTATCTATCTAGCTCTACAGCAACCAAAATGCTATTGCCAACATTAAATCAGTTTTTCGTACATTCTATGCAAGTTAAAATTGTTCTAACTGGTAGTCTTAGGCCATCAGTTGTATCAAAGCCTTCCAGCGAAAACCTGTCAAAATATCTGTAAAATATAAGCAGTCTACGTCGCCTGTCTACCAATAGTATCATTAAAATAAACACATGATCAAGCATATGATGTGATTCTATTTGAGGCCTTCTAAATCTTCGTCAGTCGATCACATTGCGGTGTGTAGAATATCTTCCTCTGGTTTCTGATCTGCACGAAGCGTGGCAAATTGTAAACAACAATATGAGTCACGTGGGGTTACAGGTCACTGGTAAACAAAGTGTTCATTTGATTACGAAAACTCACTACTATGGTAACAAATAAGTGGGAATGACATTGGAACTTCTGGTAACAATCACTCAAAACAACTAGGTTATTCAGCTTTTACATCCATACGAATTGGTACAAAGCTGCGAACCTGTCTTCTACAGAAAACTGCATGTTTCTAGTGAAAGCCGTCCGTCAGGGGGTCATCCAGAAAGTACGTACGCCTTAAAAAGCATAACATTTTTGACCAACCCACCGACCCACCCCTGTACGAGCTTACGAATGTTCTTTGATATTACTTGAAAAATCTTGCTCACTTTAAG
Source organism: Mastigias papua (assembly GCA_964019165.1). Lineage (NCBI taxonomy): Eukaryota > Metazoa > Cnidaria > Scyphozoa > Rhizostomeae > Mastigiidae > Mastigias > Mastigias papua. The sequence continues at coordinate 14,687,912 of OZ025267.1, read as the reverse complement.
CACCGGCTCTTCGCAAAATGAACACAAAATGCATTAAGTTTTGACTTTTTCTGAAGTAATCACTCCCTTTTGCTATCATTTTGTGCCATTCTGCTCGTATTTTCCCTAGGCTTGCATGATGGATAGGCCTATTAGTAGAGCACACCATCGCACGTACGCTTTGACCTTCACCAACCCAGCCACCCTGTACGCGTGAGTGCGTTTTTGACTTTACCCACCTACCAACCCTCAAAGCGTACGTACTATATGAATGACCCCCAGGTAGCTTGTTATTTGATTGCTAAAAATTTCATTTCCTATCATTGAAACAAATTGAATTTTGCTGCTGTGATTATTCACAAACTCTTATTTTTTCCAACAATCTTGTTCAAAATTTTGATTTTGTTAACAAAGGACATTCTCAAACATACAGTACGAACTGTTTACGGTAATCAACCAAGGGACACATCTAGAATTTATTGCAACAGGTATTCCTAGCAGTCCAAATGATCATATATTCATTCATTCATTCATTCATTCATTCATTCATTCATTCATTCATTCATTCATTCAGCAAAGTCAATTTGACACTGTTATGTTTGAATGCAGGTATGACAGCAAAAACAGTCCTCTGGACACATAGCTGCTTAAGGTGCATAACACAAAACTTGCGTGGGAATTTAGACATAATTTCAACATTGTAAATAGGATCATGAGTACATATTATGTTCAGAAAGCTCCAAAATAACTGTTAAGTGTACAGGAGCTATGGTACATGATCCATACATTTTCAGTGACAACTTATTGATGCTAACACTACATATTGGAAATGGAATTGGTAGTAATCGTTGCTATAGTTTAAATTTAACATGCACAGTTTTGAGTGAATGCTGGATAATTATGTCCGGACTGAAAGCAGTTGCCTAGAAAGCTGGATAGCTGAAGCAGGGAAAGCTAGGCAAGTTCTTATTGAGTCTCGCAAATGGAAGCCGCCAAAAGAGCTGCATATGAAGTGCAAGAAAGCAGCTATTGATTGAATAAAATGTTGATAATTTAGACGATGTAAGGTTTGGTTGTATAGCACTTTGATTGGTCACTTCTTTGAGATAATTTTGCATGTTATGTGAGGTTTTAGTTGCTTAAATTCACAGTTAACAAAGCTCAGGAAAGTGCGAAGAAGATAGAGTACGTCTTACTGTATTTTCATGTAGTAAAAATGGGTTTACTAATCATTCATGCACCTCCCGTTTTCCTCCCGTTTTCCTCCCGTTTTCCTCCCGTTTTCCTCCCGTTTTTAGATTCTAATCTTCGGTTTTCTCCCGTTTTTACTCTCTTGTATCTAATAATACTTTGGTTCTAATCTGTAGACATATTCAACTTTGCATATTTACACCAATACTAGATTAGTCTCACTAGAATGTTATCCATCATCTGCTCCAGTTGTGAAGCTTCAGGCTTTTTTGATATATACAAAAATGTACTCAATTATAGCTACTGCAGGTGTGCTAAATTCAGAAGTGTATTATAATTCGTGCGTGCGTGCTTGAATTCTTGCCTTTTTAATTCGTGCACCAGCGTTTCATATTTTCGCGCTGTACTATTTCGTGATTACTTGTTTAAGATTTTATTAGCTTGTTTGTTTGTCAACTTGTTTAATATCGATTTATCTAAATGTAGCCTGCTATATACATATATGTACATGTAAACTAATCTAAATCGATAACCAAATTAACATAAATAACAGAAAATATTTTTTAATTCTACTAGTTATCTAACGTACAATAAAACTAATTTCAGTATTAATATTTACACGCACTATATTTACAGTTAGGTCCCTCCCACATTTTTTAGCATATTTTTGCAGATATTTAGATTTTCTGCTGTTTTCATTTCATTTGGTGGTCCATTCAATATTTGAGGTCCCAAAAGGAGGCTATTTGAGCCATAGGTGACTTGATTTTGTTTATAATGTTTTAAGTTGTTGCGGTTTCTTAATAAGTAGTTAAAAGATTTTACTTTGAAAATGTCCTGCTTGAAGGAAAGGCTTAATTTGTTTAAAATCTTAAAAATTTTAATACAAAGGATTCTTTGATGGGAAACATGCATAGTGCACCTTCCTGATTTTGAAAGTAAATCATCATATTTGCCATATGTGCTAAGTTGGTTATTGTGAAAAAATCTAAGGGCACGTTCTTGGATTGTTTCAACTTTTTTGCAAGGAATCTGTTGATGAGATATGCCTTACTAAAGGCAATAATCAAAATTAGAATAGAAAAAACTCTGCTGGACGAGAATTGTCTTTTCATAAAAAGCAATAAATCGTTTAAGTCTTTTTAAAACATCGAGTTGTGAACTTTTCTGCAATTCTCAGAGATATGCTGTTCAAAGTTCAGTTTATAGTCTAGGCAGATTCCTAGTAGCTTCACTGTTTCTTCCGACATTAATATTACTCCTTTGATGTTTACGCTTTCTCCACATGTGTTCGTTTGATCCTTTCTAATAAGGATTACATAAAATTTTTCTGGATTAGCTATCATTTGACTTTGGTTAAGCCAAGCCAAGGCAACTCCAGCTTTTCTCCAATACCCCCAGTCAAATTGAAAAAGCCTTGACAAAAAGCCAGAGTACTTTCATCAGTATAATTATTTGATGTTGCTTGTTCGATGAATATAAATAGATCATTCATGTAGAAATTGAATAGAAGAGGATCCAAACCAGAGCCTTGAGGTACACCTGATGAAAATAGTTTGAAAAGGAGAATACGTATTATTGATTCTGACCGACTGTTTCCGCCCTAAGAATACACAAGGACTAGAGCATTATCATCCAAGCCATAAGCATGCAGTTTGGCTATGAGTAGATCGTGTGGTCTACAATGAAGAGCCCTCGATAAATCCATAAGGATAGCTCCTACAATATAATCATTATCGTGTTTAACCGTCCATTCTTCGATAATTCTCATCAAAACATGTTGTGTACTGTATGATTCACATAGGCAGCTATAAAAAGAGAAAGAGTTTCATCTAAGTATGGGAAAGTTGGTTTTTCAATATCTTTTCGTAGATTTTGGAGAAAACTATAAGTAAAATAAGAGGACGAAAATTTCGCTGAACTATACGATTTGCCTCTCCTTTATCTAAATGACATACCGCTGTTTATTTTCCATTATTTGGAAACGTGTAATGGATAACGGTGTGCGGTATGTCCTTTAGATAAAGGAGAGGCAAATCGTACAGTTGAACGGAATTTTCGTCCCGTTAGTATACTTAAATGTTTTCTCCAAAACCTGCGATATTTTGAAACCAACTAATCCCATACTTAGATAAGGCTCTTTTTCTTTTTGTTTCATTTGTAATGTACCTGTAAAATTGACGGTGGCCCACAAGTATCACGGCAAAGCACTCTTTCTCACGGGAAAGCTTTCTTTCTTTCGGCAAAACTTTTTTTGCGACTTCTATTCATTACAGGAGAGTACCTCTTTGTAAAACATGCAACGACGAACAAGTGCGCTCCAGTGATGACAATGATTACGAGAATGAAGTGGAATATTTAGAAGGAAATAGTGCTACAGAATTGATGGTTGATGGAAAACAAAAAGTAGCTTGAGAAAAAATGAAGATCTCGTAGCTTTAACCAAGATAGAAAAATTTGGAGACTGTAACTTGACGAAGAACAAGAACTCATACCAAAGAAAGGCAACTTTTACAATCCTTATGCAATGCCCTCATCCACAAAGACATCTAAAGACGATCGAAGGATATTAAATAGTCAGTCATTTGCAAAATGAGAAATCTTCTCTCATAGTAACTTTTTTCTGTTGGTGTTGGTAGCTCTCAGGATTTTTGACCGAATCTCTACTAAAAACCGGCAGATCATTTGTACTTCTTTTAGGTAGGTATTTTTGGGTCAATATCTGTGTTTTATATTTAGTTTCTTACCGACTAAGAAAACTTAGTTTACAACGTGTGGTGGATTTTTCAGATTGCTATCACACTGATATTAATTCTACGTCTCTATTAAATAGATTGTAAACTTAGGCAAAAAGCCTAAGTTTGCGTCTTTTGCTTTAAATCATCCTCAAGTTCATCAAACTTTGAGAAGGTGGACAAATATTGTTCCAGCTGAACAACCTTTACGTCAAACAGGTTTGACCAGGGATGGACTTAAGTAGAACACTATCTGTCTTTAGTTATAAGTAGTGACATAGCTAGGCCCCAATTGCTGTTCCTGCTGAATTTGAGCCGCGCCCGACACCTTTGTGGCAGATTGTTGCACTTGTAAAAGGAGCACCGGTGATAGATTTGCGTTCTTTTACGAAATAGATTTGTCTACTATCCATAATTTACTTCATAAAATCGTCCCATTATACTCAAAAATACCAATTGATCCACTTTAGAGGGCAATTACCCCTCCCCCTCAGAAATCCACCACTGATTGCTACTATCATGGGCGAATATTAAAAAGTCTGGGCAGTAAACATTGTTAATAGGCCATACGAAAGTACTTCTCACTTACATCACGAACATGCGATAATATTTGCAGCATTGCTCATGGGAGGAAAATTATATCGAAAAGATACCTATTCGTTTGCGAGTGTGATCATCCAAGCAGAAGTGAAGAGGGTTTTTCTTTATAATTACGATGGTGAACAAACTGCTCGTGAAAACAGTTCTACCAATATCTCATGTAAATAAATGCTTTCCAAATTATTTGTCATTCTACTCAGTTATATTCCACCTTTTGAAAACACCAGGCCTAGAGAGTATTTACATACCTATACTAAATCGAAAATTTTATTGCAATATCCATCTTGAAGATCCTGTCTTTAGCTTTCAGCTTCAACATTCGAGCACGTACAAGAATGAACTCAAATCAAACAGATCCGGTGGTGTAACAGATTGTTTGGGGGGCTTTCCAAAGTTAGATTTTGTCCAAAATCCAGAGCAAGTAACAAATAATGACTTTTATCAATTAGGGAGAAAAATGGTAATACGTACCCTGTGAACTGGGGGGTATACATACATATATACATACAGTACATACATACATACATACATACATACATACATACATACATACATACATACATACATACATACATACAAACATACATACATACATACATACATACATACATACATACATACATACATACATACATACATACATACATACATACATACATACATACATACATACATACATACATACATACATACATACATACATACATACATACATACATACATACATACATACATACATACATACATACATACATACATACATACATACATACATACATACATACATACATACATACATACATACATACATACATACATACATACATACATACATACATACATACATACATACATACATTCGCAAGATCATGAGTATGAATAGCAGTTTTCATCCTAACAGCGACGTTGATAGACTATATATTCCAAGGTACCAAGGTGGCAGAGGTCTGAAGTCGGTACAGACCCTCTATGAATGCAGAATAGCTTCGCTGTACAGTCATCTCGAAGTGCATAAGGACAGAAACGCTGTAATGAACTATATCTACCAACAAGAAATAGACCATTCAATACGTGTAGGAAGAGAACTAATGAGCAATAATAACATCACTATAACTCCTGACGAGAAACCTAGAGTAACTGGGAGAAAATTGCTGCGACAAATTCAGGAAAAAAGTTCTATCAGCTATAGACAAAAAGTCATGCATGGATATGTCCAAAAAATGATCGACAGAGATGAAGGTATTGATAAACAAACTAGCCAACAGTGGCTGCAGGACAAGTATCTGACTTCAAATTTTGCAGCATACGCATGTGCCATACAAGAGCAAGAAATATCAACAAAATACTTGATTAACAAGAGACAACGAGATTCTGGTGTACAGCCTACTGTAAATAACCGATGCCGCCTCTGCAAATCAAATATTGAAGACATCACACACGTTATTAGCTCTTGTCCAATGATGTCAAGTCGCTACTACCTGCCTATGCGCCATGATCCAGTCGCCAAAGCCGTTTTCAAGTCACACTTGAAGAAACATGTAGGCGAAGGGGTGCAGTTTCCAAATGAATACGAATTTATCGAGAAACATGGCGACTATGAATATTGGTGGAACGTTCCGATCAGAACTTCAACAAAATTGGCCCACAATAAGCCTGATATACTGATTTGGAACAAAGCAGAAAAAACCTGTGCAGTTGTTGAAATAAGCTGTCCCGCCGATATGAATATAACGAAGAAAGCAAAAGAAAAACTTGATAATTATGCAGCCCTATTACGAAACTTACAAATGCTATACCAAGGCTACAAATTTGAAATGGTCTCTATAATAGTCGGTGCACTGGGCTACGTCCCTAAGGAATTGAAAACCAACCTCGAAAAACTAAACTTTAATGAGAATGAAGTAAAAAGCATTACAAGAAAATTACAGACTATATCGGTCTCAGGAACTGTGAAAATCATGAAAACTTTTATGGGATTCAAAATGTAAAATCAAAGCTAGAACTGATGGTTGTTTCTTATCCTCTGTAGCTTTACTTTTTATTTTCGTTTTAATTTTGAAACATTTATTTGCTCGGCCCTTGTTCTATTGCTTAGAACCGGGCTATTTTTATTGTACATACTATTGTAATAATGGAATATATTATATGAAACATACATACATACATACATACATACATACATACATACATACATACATACATACATACATACATACATACATACATACATACATACATACATACATACATACATACATACATACATACATACATACATACATACATACATCATTTATATTATAATGCAGGTTAAGGGGCAATGGCGGCCTCTAGATGGCCTATGTGGACCTGCTTATTAAAATGCCTTTTCAAAACCTAGGGTACGTCACTCCCATCGTTTCATGTCCCATAAGCCAGGCAACTTTGATAGCGAGCAGATATACATATGCATAGCATTAAACAGTCGTCGTTTTTTGTACAAAGAAAGTTTTTCACCCGATACTGAAACTATCTTTGTTTTTTATGATTTCGGTACTAAAACTTTCTTGCGGCCTTCTTAGCAGGAATAGTAGAGTTTGTGTAATATTTTATCGAGGATCTCTGAACGTACAAACAAGCGCGAAATTCCCATCCAGGCCTTTTAATTTCTCCACTAGCTGGCTCATGATTTCCCACTAGGAAGTGCCCTTTTGTAAGAAATTTTCCTAAAGATCCATCTTGTATTTTCTCCATACCTTTTTTAGTTACTATGTCCCATTACAGTCGATAAATCAGTTTGAAGTTCTCGCACTATCAACAACAAAGCTTTGAAACCCACATAAAAATTTTAAGGTTGAATTTACTATACCCTTCCGGTTGTGATGCATGAAATAACATAACATAGCATAACATAGCATAACATAACATAACATAACATAACATAACATAACATAACATAACATAACATAACATAACATAACATAACATAACATAACATAACATAACAAACATAACATAACATAACATAACATAGCATAACATAACATAACATAACATAAAATAACCTAACATAACATAACATAACATAAAATAGCATAACATAAAATAGCATAGCATAAAATAACGTAACGTAACATAGCATAGCATAGCATAGCATAGCATAACATAACATGACATGACATAACAACACAACACAACATAGCATAACATAACACAACGCAACACAACGTAGCATAGCATAGCATAGCATAGCATAGCATAGCACAGCATAGCATAGCATAGCATAGCATAGCACAGCATAGCATAGCACAGCATAGCATAACATAACATAACATAACATAACATAACACAACATAACATGACATGACATGACATGATATACCATAACATAACATAACATAGCATAACATAACATAACATAACATAACATAACATAACATAACATAACATAACATAACATAACATAACATAACATAACATAGCATAGCATAGCATAACATAACATAACATGACATGACATAACAACACAACACAACATAGCATAACATAACACAACGCAACACAACGTAGTATAGCATAGCATAGCATAGCATAGCATAGCATGGCATAGCATAGCATGGCATAGCATAGCATAGCATAGCATAGCATAGCATAGCATAGCATAGCATAGCATAGCACAGCATAGCACAGCATAGCATAGCACAGCATAGCATAGCATAGCATAACATAACACAACACGACATGACATAACATAGCATAGCATAGCATAGCATAGCATAACATAACATAACATAACATAACATAACATGACATGACATGACATGACATGACATGATATACCATAACATAACATAACATAGCATAACATAACATAACATAACATAACATAACATAACATAACGTAACATAACATAACATAACATAACATAACGTAACATAGCATAACATAACATAACATAACATAACATAACGTAACATAGCATAACATAACATAACATAACATAACATAACATAGCATAGCATAGCATAGCATAGCATAGCATAGCATAACATAACATGACATGACATAACAACACAACACAACATAGCATAACATAACACAACGCAACACAACGTAGCATAGCATAGCATAGCATAGCACAGCATAGCATAGCATAACATAACATAACACAACACGACATGACATAACATAGCATAGCATAGCATAGCATAGCATAACATAACATAACATAACATAACATAACATAACACAACATAACATGACATGACATGACATGACATGATATACCATAACATAACATAACATAGCATAACATAACATAACATAACATAACATAACATAACATAACATAGCATAGCATAGCATAACATAACATAACATGACATGACATAACAACACAACACAACATAGCATAACATAACACAACGCAACACAACGTAGCATAGCATAGCATAGCATAGCATAGCATAGCATAGCATAGCATAGCATAGCATAGCATAGCATGGCATAGCATAGCATAGCATAGCATAGCATAGCATAGCATAACATAACAACATAAAAGCTCGAAGGAATCTTGTTTTGCTTGATTTTGATCTAGAAAGGAATCCCTTTGTATGTTACAGTGCCGACTCTTTGATATCTTTAGGTGACCATGATGACAAGCTCAAAGGTTCTAAAAACTGCACTTCCTGTTGCTACATATGGTGTACAGGATAAATTTCAAGAAAAATTCTTAGTCTTTTTGTGTTGGAATAAAACTCAGAACCAAGAGTCTGTTAGTCGTTGATACAAGACGCAAAGGGTGTCTATAAATCAGAAAAGATACCTGCATATATACGTATAGACAATTACATTTTCTTTTATTTCATTTCATGTTCTTTAGCCAGAGTAGAGTATACAGCCAATACTGATTTATATATCGCCCTGTAAAATAATATCAAATTAAGTAATCTAATTACAGTAATTGTGGAATAAGCATTATAATAAAAATTACATACAATAATAAAAACAAGAGAAAATGAAAAATGATGCAGTTAGCAAAAAGACTGATTGCTAACTTTGTATGCAGCTTTGAATTGATTTAGGGTTTGGCATTTTTCGCACCAGCACTTAAATTGTTCCAGAGTCGTCCTCCTCTTTAAGAGAGGCATCTCCAACCTCTGGAGGTTTTCAAGAGAGGCAATTCAAGGTTAGTTTTAGTATTGCGAAGCTCCCTAACGAAATTTTGAGATAACCGTTCGAACAGACTAGTAAGGTAACTGGGTGCTTCGCTATTTATTGACCGATACACCATCCTGTAAGTTTCCATATCAATAAGTTCTCTTATAGTTTGCCAACCAAGTTTACCCAGAAGTGGCTGGGACGTCGCATCGTAAGGGCTATTTGTAGCTATCCTACCAGCACGGTTTTGTAGTTTCTGTAGTTTACTTAAAGTGATAGCACTGCAGACTCCCCACCGAACAGCAGAATCTGACATGTGGTTCAATAATGCTTCTATACATTGACTGAACCGTAGTTAGAGGAAGATATCTTTTTCCATAGCGTAGCACTCCTATTCCTTTTGATATCTTTTTGATCCTAGTAGAAATATGCGCCTCCCAGTTTAGAAGTTGGTCAACTTCATTCCCCAAGTATTTGGTGTGTTTGATCATCGAAACTGGTTCCTGATCAACGACGATTTCCAAATTTTGTGCTTCTGAATTTTCAATGTCGTTCAACTTTTTTCTGCCCCCTATGAGATTCCATCCAGGTTTCAAAAAAAGGTCAGAATTAACATTTTTGTTTATGTTTGAGATCAAGTCCAAAGAAAATGAGATGCTGGTGTCGTCCGCATGCATGTTTACCTCAGAGTTATTTAATGATAGGTTTAGGTCAATGATGTAAACTAAAACGAGAAGAGGCCCTAAGCATGAGCCTTGTCATACCCCACATGTTATATCCTCAAGTGCAGAGATCTGCCCACCTACCTTACAACATTGCTTTCTGTGCAAAAGGTAAGACCAAAACCAGCACAGTTCCTTATTTTTTATTCCATCTAAGTGAATCTTTTTGAGAAGAATCTCACGATTTACTGTGTCGAAGGCCTTGTTAGATCTATAAATGTAACTGATGCAAAATTGCCTTTGCCTATGTTTAGATACCAATCATTCATGCACCTCAGTAGGCAACTTAGAACTGAGTGCAACGACCTAAAACCTGACTGCTTTAAATAAAGAAGCTTGTTGTTGTTAAGAAAGGAGTACATCTGGTCAAAAACTAGCTTTCGAATAGACGAGGAACAACAGGCAAGAACGGGATGAGTCTGTAATTTGATTGATCATCAGTTGTTGTGGGTGATGTTGGGAAAAAATGATACATTTTCTGGATTTATATTAATATTACCTTCAAGGGGTGAAGTTTTGGTATCTGGAATTTCCTTACTTAGTTGATCGCCTACAATACAAAAGAAGCTATTCATCTTGTTCGCTATGTCCTGAGGATTCAAAATGAGCTGGTTACCATCAAACAGAGAGCTAATCATTGTCTCTGTTGATCTTTGGTTAACTTATTAGTAATTGTCCATGTTTCTTTCAGGTTTCCTTCATATGCTTTAACCTTGTCAGTATAGTATTCTCTTTTAAGTGCTTTTCGGGTATTATTAACTTTGTTTCTAAGCTTTTTAAACGTTGTCAAGAGAATCTCTGATTTTTTTCTTCTTCTGCTTCAATCTTAGACTTATCCCTCGATCTAATCATTCGTTTCAGGTGAGGGGTAATCCACGCGCTATATCGCTCGGAGATGCGCTTTCCAAGAATAGGGGCACGCCTCAGTATAATTAGGGCAAGCACATTGGTCCACTGCTCCACGATAACATTGATATCTGTAGAAGCATAAACGAGATAGTGATCAGTAAGAACTACCCTATATACACTAGATTCAATTATACTATTAATATTACTCACGGCAATATGATCAAGGAGGGTAGAGGCGTCTGTAAACTGCGTAAGTCTGAAAGGTTAGTAGATATCATAGATACGTTTTATATGATTTGGAACTAGGTGCTCTGAGGATACTTTAGAGCCACTGAGGAGATCGCAAGTGGTGGTATCTCCTGATAAAATAATTTCCTTTCCTTCTGATTCGAAAAGTCGAAGAACGTACTCCGGAGAATTGAAAGTATCTATTGCGCTGCTTGGTGGTCTATACCACGAGAGTATGCAGAATGGACTAGATTTAGGCAGAGTGATTTGGGCACAAATTAACTCCAGCGATGATGAAGGGGCGTCTTTGCGAGCAATATATTTAAAAGTATCTCTGATATAAAAGGCTACGCTGCCTCCATTTCTATAAGTGGGACTATCTCGTCATGATGAGACAGTAGACTGTTTACATTTAAGTGTCAGGGCCCTCATCTTCTTTAGAGAGCCCAGATAGAGGCGTACCTTTCAGAAGGTTGTCGGGGTGGTACAAGCCCAATTTTTGAAAAATGGTCAGTACATGCGTAGGTCGTCGCGTCGGTGGAATCATAATACCACTTGAACAGATATCAATATGATCGTACTATCGTCAGTAACCTTGCAATAATAATTGCTTGTAACATTGAAAAGGTACTTTAGTTGGTAAATTAGCAACTATAATCATTAGTAGGGTTAAGGTACGCTGGTTGGTACAATGCCAATAATAATTATTGGGAAAATGAAAGATAGCTTCGCACCATTGTGGGAGAGACTTCGTCTCCCAACTCTATTCTGATAAATTTGTATTCCTTCTCTATTTTAATGTGCATTAAAGATTTGTCCTGGAAAGGATCCTGAAAACCATACTACTATGTCAACTTTTAGTCTGGGAGATGCATTTTTAGTCATTCTAGAAGATAAAAGTCAAAAACTTTTTCCTATGTCGGATCCAACCATGGTGGGTCCTCCTACGTCACTAAATGAAGCTATCAACCGTTCAGGCAAAAACTCGTGGTGCTGTTCCTGTACTGCGTTCTGCTTAGTAAAAATGGCACATATTTATTTTCATTTCATTTCATTTTCATTTTAAAATTATTTACCCAGGGTACAAATTCAGTTTAAATACTGTTTTACAATTGACCCTGCAAAAACTACTTACAAAAATTAAAAAGTTATATACTACAAAGTTTAAAATAAAAAGAGCGGAATATAACTAAATCAAAGATATATAAATATAAATATGCACAATGCACCTCAATATATACAAAAGGATTATTTTCCCTTGAGTTTGAACTTGAAGGCATTGATTGTTGGAGCCATCTTTGTATCCAAATCGAGACTATTCCAGAGACTGGCCCCACGATACGCAAAGGATTTCTGGCCATTACCAGTTCTCAACATGGGTATTGCAAGGTCTGTTTTAGAGTTTCTTAATTCTCTTGGATGTACCCCTGATAATCTCACGAAAAGGTCACTGAGATATTGAGGTGCAAGAGAGTTAAGAGATTTGTAGACCATGGAACCTGTTTCTTTATTTATCAGCTGGAACGATCTTGTGGATATTCTGGAGAAAGAAACAGGAGTTGCTTTATCCTGGTTAGCGCTAAACGAAATGATTGCCAACCCCCCAAAATTCCACACTATATTGCTTATAAAAAATAAATCAAACTCTAGTGGAGAAAAATTTAACATAAACGGCAAAGTAATAAATTCTGAGGAGACTGTGAAACTTTTGGGCATTACCTTGGGTTATAGGCTTGACTTTGATCCTCATATTTCGAATATTTGCAGAAAAGCTGCAACACAATTAATTGTTTTAAAGAGACTCAATTCCTTCATTGGCTTTAGGGAGAGAAAAACTCTTGTTCAGAGCTTTATTTATTCGAATTTTGATTACTGGCCTCTGGTTTGGTATTTTTCATGATCCAAATCTCTTCACAGCATCGAAAAGTTACAAGAGCTTGCTCTGAGATTTCCCTATAATGATCATACCAGTTCATATAACGAATTGCTTTCCATGTCAGAAAAATGTTCAATGGTCATCTCTCACCAAAGAGCCCTTTGTACTGAAATATTCAAAACAGTCAAACAATTAAACCAAGCATTTATGCAGAACATTTTTAAGTTACGGACATCAGGTTATTCCTTACGAAATCCAAATGATCTAGCCCATGTAAGGCCTAATCAAGCAACTTTTGGGTCCAATAGTCTGAAGTCTATTGGGCCACAGATTTGGAATAACCTACCAAACGAGCTGAAATCAACGGAAAATTTGAAAAATTGAGACTAATAGAAAACGTGGATAGACCACGTTGTAGATGCAGTGCTTCTCAGTACCTGCCTGTCAACAATAAAGCCACAAATAAACCAAAGCACCTGTTGATTATTTTTTAATTTCGTAATGTATAGAATATACAAACTTTTTATTTATTTTAAATGCTATTCGATTTGGATTAGTTAACGCTGTATATATGTAAACAATCATGTATATATTTCGTTGGCTAGTAATTTTTCAATCGAATTAAAATAATTATGCAAACAAACAAACAAACAAATAAACAAACAAAGGACTCTTGAGGGGGAGGGTGGTAGGAAAAGAAATTTACCGACAGACTTTAGGAAGGGATCGAAAAACTGACGAGGCACCATAATAACCAGGCCGTAACGTTTTGGGGGTGTGGGGAGTGCAGCATACTCAACCATGAAACTTGGCCAGTAAATCTATATCACTTAGATTAAATCTACACGCTCTAAAACTTGCTTGTTAAGCTTACCCTGTAAAATTTTAGTCTGCAAAAAATAAACATTTTCTGTTGCGTTGCGTAGAACTTAACCATGGTGCGTCCTCGTACGTCACTATCAGATATAGTCTCCCCAGGTATTATCACTCTTACCTGCAAATGAGGGACTTAGCTAGGGGGTCCTGTCGGTAAATCATCAATTTTGCTAGGGTTTCTGTCGGTATATAATGGCCTTGTATCCCACAGTTGGAGAGGGGCATGCTACATATTCTGTTGTAAGAAACCTGGTTCAAGGCCTAACAATAATAATAAAATCATATTTATACAGGTTAAGCCTTGATCAGCATTAAGATGCTGTTATCATCCAAGGACCTGTAGAACGTAAAATAGCAATGTGATAAAAGAAAAGCATGCAAATTAAATAAATAGTGCAATAGCGGTTGATATCAAATCAAAGCTATAATGCTTGCATACGATTTTGAATTTTAATATCAACGTTTCGGTCTTCATTTCATGTGGAAGTTTGTTGAAAATCTGTGCCTCTTTGAATACAAAAGACTTCTTCCCTGCTTCAGATCTGATTTTTGGTAAAACAATGTTTTTGATATTGCTTCGAGTGGACTTGCAGTGGTTGGTTGTCACAAAGTAATTCTAATAAGCATGTGGGGATGTGTATTTAAACATTTGAAGACTTCTGAAGCTCACGCCTTATTTCTTGTACAGTCAAATTTTTCCATCTCAATATAGTATTTACTGTCATTGATAACTCATAATGCACGAATTTGAATGCTCTCAAGAAGGGCTTCTTTTGATGGTGACATACAAAAGGGGAATAGGTCGCTGCAGTAGAGTAGAATTGGTAAGCCTATAAGTTAAAGTTTATTATAATCTGGCCACATTTTAGTTCTAAAAGTGTCTTAAAAGTTCCTTACGTTACTGACAAAATTGCAGTAAGAACGAAAACAAAACGTATAGTATTATCTTCTGTGGTTCCCATAAGGCTTACCAGCTTCTAAGCTGATAAAACATATTGTAGTTGAAGCTTGTTAAATGCGTGGAGGAAAAATGTGTTCCTGAAGCTATGAAAGATAGCACAGAAATCTCTAAAGTTTCCTAGTAGCTCTGAAAGTTTTCTTAAATTTTTAGGATGTATAGCGCAAGGGTTCTTATAACCCGGTTTCATATAAAAAAATCGTGCACGTCACTGATAATTATCGATAAGCCACGATACGGTCATTATAGTAAATTTCATCGACAACGAGCTGAAGAATTATTATCAATTGTTCTGCGAAAAGTGAGGGTGTCACACCCTCTAAGCGTCCTACATTGGCATGCCCTTCTGTTTAGGGGGAGTAATTTTACATGTTTTCCGTATTCTCTGAGAAAAGTAACTCACAAGGAACATTGAAGCTGAACAGTAAGGTTTGTTTTGAGAGGGCTGGTTTCTAATCCCGTTACTTATTAAATATGCATTCATTGTTGAGTTTTATTGCCAAGTAAGATTTACAGTAATGTGCCTGAACAAGTACGCACTTTTTTATAAGCATGCATTATTTTCTGCCTCAATATCCTTAAAATGTTTTGATTTTGAGCCTAACAATACCCTTTAATTATTCTTAAATATTAGCGAATGTGAGCAGTAATACTTCTATAGATGACATTCTCATACTAAAAAAGTGTTTAATAGACACTCCCTGAAGAGTTTCTGTGTCGAATCAGAGAATAATGACTCCCAGATCGGGTAAGTAAAGCTCGCCCTAGTTTTGTTATCTAACGACAACTCAAATAACCTAAAAATCTAACCATTCATGAAGATTGAGCTTGCGTTATTCTTAATTTATTCTTGAATTTCAAGTATTTTGACTTTGTTATTCTTAGGGACCGCTCATTATTTATGTCTCAGGTTGGGACTGAAGAGAAATAGGTAGGGTGAATGATTTTTCGAACAGTATTACGGTTGGGTATATGATATTTTGTGTCTCTCAAAGGTTGGGTGAATAAAATTGATTGAGAGAATTATTCAGAAATAGCTCTATATTGGTTGGATAACTATTATTTTTATAGTGCAAAAGGTTGGGTAACAACAACAATTACCCAAGTAAGCATTTCTCTTTAGCCCCAACCCGAGGCATACATAATAATGAACGGTTCCTTATAGGATATATTCTAATAAAAAGGTGTTTGTCAAGTGCATTGTTTAAGTCAAAACATAATTTACGTCATCATATCTCAAGCTGAACACTATCTGGAAACTCCACTCAGTCCCACGCAAAGAAAGTTAGCACAACCACCAGTAATAATCAATTTAATATAAGTATTTTCCTATAAGTCTCACAGCAAATTCCATATGGTGGTAGTTATGGTGGAATAAAGGTTGCTAATAATGACTCATAAACAAAGCGTAACAATACCGCAAAAGGAAAATTTGTTATTACTTAACAAAGATTAGGTATATAATAATACCCGGACCGTAGTCAGTCGAACAAAGTAAAATCCCAATACTAATCAATGCACATATTTTTTATAAGAAACAAGTATATAAGAAATATGAAGCTCAAATCAGGCAAAAATTAAGAAATATTTCAAAGCACAGTCTGGCTGAGTTTCGAAAGCAAAGTTGAAAAATCTGTTTTTGCGCGAAAAGTTTTTATAAACTGGACACAAAATACAAATACCATTCGTCTCTCAAATGCTTTTAAACAAAAAATTATATTTCTCACTTCACAATGCCTATTGTTATAGGATGTTTCAGGAATGTTGAGGAACACTTGAGAAACATTTTAGACTGAAGTGATAAAGCTTGTTTGTTATAAAAACGTGTAATTGCAGAAGTTCCCAACTTCTCAAAGTTCTGCTGCTTTGTTAGTGGGGCCTAAACAGCTACAGGATGTGTAGACGTTTGCATGAAAGAAAATTAGCTTACAGAGTATAAAAGCTCAAGGATCTTCTGTACGATTGAAGTGAACTGACAAACCGTTAGAACCTTTAAGTGTACTTTATTGAAGACAGATTCAATGAAGCCAGTTATGACGCCATGGGGAATTTGGAGATATGCCTCCAGTTCTCCCCAGGGTTAATGCTAAAGAGAATTCAAGGAGATTCCTTGCAGCTTTTTCTGCAGGTCTTTTGTTATGCCATATAATTACTGTATCACGGTTACCAAGTTTTGGATTTGAAAATGCTGGAGAAATTGGCACGGCAGTTAACGAGAAACAGCAATACACAGCAGTATCTAAAAGCAGCATGATATGCAAGAATCATGAAAAGGATGGTTCTAAGAATGATTATTGTTGAATTTTCTACCAGCCTTTTAGGCATCATTCAGCATTTTTATTGCAAGGGGCTGATGGGGACTGACCAATGTGAGAGGCCAATATCTAGTTTATTTCTAGGCATGCAAATTTAGAAAATGTTTCTTTAGTATTAAAAGAAACTCAAAATTATACAAAAGTTTGGTATCCATGGGGGTCAGTTTGAGATATCACTGAAACGCTAGAGTCTACAGCAGACTGCGGGAGATTTGGCAAATATGCTGTCATCCCATCCATTAGTAGCTTTAGTAGTGTATTTTGTTATACGCTATAGCACTGAAGGGCGGAGTCCCTCAGGGCGTGGCCTTAGAAGCCAAAGGCAATCGATCACGCTGAATAATGACTAGCAGACTTCCTTGTAGCAAATCTACCCCCGACGATGCTTCTACCTTTGGAATTATCCCCCAAAACTGCCCTTTTCGGGGTGGTTTACCCCAATCGAAGTCATCAATAAGAAGACTGAAAAAATGGGAATGAAGATGTATTATTTACGATCTGCACAGGAACATAGGTGTGCCAATGTAGTGGGTGTGGGGAGGGGTTTCAAACTGACACTTTATGCCCAAGCAGTTGGTAATTTGTTGGCTTGTCTGCAAGTCTTTAGCTTGTCCGTTAAAGTTGGCATAATGATCCTGGCTTGTCAGTAATTATCGTGCCTTGCTCAAACATCGTGGTAAGCTTGTCCTCAACTTCGCTCTTACAATCCATTATAATAACAGGAAAATTTGAAACCCGCCTAAAAATCTTTTAAAAGCTTTAAAAGGTAAGGTAAGACGCATCCGAAGGAGAATCTGGAGGTTTCGTAAGGTCAAAGTAACAGATATACCTCACAAATGCTTAGTAACAGAATGGCTCAACGAAGAGTGGTAAAGTCTGTGAAAAATCTAACTTAGCTTTGGTGAAAAAGTCACAGGAGGATGTTAATTCACCTGAGCATTTCTTGTATGCAATGCGATGGACTGGTATAATCTGTGGGCGCCACGCAATGGTCCGACTAATAGCGCATGAAGCGTTGCAAAGTGAATTCAAATGAAGCGAAACGCAAATCTTCCGCTGCCTACTTCTTTAAAACATAAATAAGATCTCGTCTTTGTAGTTACCAATACTCATATAAGTGCAAGAGATAATAATCTCTTACATAGACCTCAATATGAGAGGTTTATGGAACTTCATCTTGCTCGGATTCATTTTTCAAATTGGTTTCGAACTGGGCTTATCAAGACGTTTGACAGAAGGTACGTTTTTGGGCCTAGGAAGTCGATTTTGATGACTTAGGATTTTCTGTTTTTCCGTTATCTACCCTTTCCTGGTTATAGTTAATAACATACATTATAGCTAAGCCTTCTTTATTTGGTCATCTGACGAAGACGTGATCAAATATTTACGGGTGATATAGTATTTAAGTTATTTGCGGAAAAGGCTCATCTGATGTACTGTTGTTTCGTAGCAGAGTTTCTTCATATGATTTCAGAGTCTAGTTAAAATAAGCATCTGCTGCTATAAAATAGTGTAGTGTATGGACGCATTTTCAATATGGATCTGTTTGTGGTTTTTCCACTGAATGGATTGCCTTTCATAGAGTACCCTTCATCTCGATCTTGAGATCAATATGATTTGATTGCCTGCTCTTTTTCCGCCTGCCACCAGCTGCATATTTGCAATCTTATCTTGGGCAGGTGTTTATATGAGTGAGCACGTAAAGTTAAATCAGGGAATTTCACGGTGAATGTTTCATGGTTTTCGCAGAGTTTAATGGCTTGTATTGCTATTTTAAGGAGGGAGGTGAAAATAATGAAGTTTATTTTATAGTATTTTCCATTACGTACAGAACGGTGTTATTTGCCCTCTGATATTATGTGGTCAAAGAACGTTTGGTCCATTAAAATTCCCCTTAGTCTGTGAAGGCTGGTGCTACCCCCGACAGTAGTAAGATTTTATAAAGCTTTAACAGTAGTACATATGAAGGGTTACCTTGAAAATCAAGTAGAAACTAAAGCTTGGGAGCGGTTTTTTATCGTGGTTGTAATGAAACAAATTTTTATCTTAAAAGTGTTAAGTTTTGTGACATAAGAAACAGAATGGTCCTTAAATAGTGAAAAGTTTGCTGAAAAGTATTCAAGTTTTCAAAAGGTCATTAGAGGATTGGGATGGGGTTAGATAATATCATGATCAGTGGCCACTCTCTAAATTCTAGGAGTTGAAGGGTTGGACAGCAAGCAAAGCCAGGCAGAATATACATCCAGGGACTAGGCTTGGGAACAATTTTTTGACACTTTACCCATGAGTGATTCTAGCCTGGGAAATCTAGGGTTAAGCTAAGGAAGGCATCCATAGGATCAGTGTGTATGCTCAGTTTGTTTTAGTAAAATAACAGTTCACTTCATAGCTGATATCAATATATTGCTTCCAAGAAAGAACAGAACTGTAGATTTGCAAGTGTCATGAAAACAAAGTAGCAATGTATTTTATATATCAAGCATATCTGAAAGCTACTTCCCAACAGACCTCTTAAGTTTGAGTGATGATGACAGGTTTGCCGGCTTGCAGTTATCTCTCAGAGCTGTTACCATACCTGGCAGGAAAATGTACTGCATAACTATAGCCCCCCTTCAGAATGGCACTGACTGCCCCACATAGACAGTCAGAAAGTACCCCACTCAAATAAGTACTTTGTATACAATCAATACAGACACATTGACAAAGAATTATAGACACTTAGTGTACAGATCTGAATAAGACAAATTTCAAAAGAAAGGGACACAGTGAACTAGTTTAATTGCCAAAAAATTTATCAGCAATTGCTTTTCTTGCAGAAATAACTATTATGCTTACTGCTAAAGATCTGCTAGAGCAAATTTCAAAAGTTGTATTGCATTTCATTACTGGTAAAATCATTAATGATTTCCATGAAGGACAAATTGTTTCTGCTAGCTTTTTGTGATAGTTAAATATTACCAAATTATTGAATCTTGTTTTCTTCAAGTTTGAATAAAATCACATTGTGCTTCATAAAAGTGAAAATTCTCTCTAAGTTGTTCATATATTCGTTGTTTTAATCTAAAGCAAAAGGGCACATTTATAGTAGTTTCCAGATTTGTTCTTGAAAAAGGGGGCTATGGTCCCTCCTAGCCCAATAACTGCATGGTCCATGATTATAATCTACATGTCAATTTGAGAATTATAACTTTGACTAGCATCCTTAGATTAGATTTATGGAATAGACTTTGTACCTTATTGCCAATGACTTGACATTTGCTAGCTTCTCCTGTTTTGTTACTTAAAGAGAAGTATTCTAGTGGAATTTTTTTAGAATAGATTGTGAGGAGTTCAATAACACCATCAGCAGAACATTTAGAGGAAAGATGAAAGTTTTACTATTTGCAACTCATAAATTTGCTCACATAGCCAAAGCCAATTGTATTCATTAGGGTATTAGTTACTGCCATAGGCTTTTATTTAATCAAATTGGCAGTTATTTGAAATTTCCACCTCAGTTATTAGATTTTTTTTAAAACTCTTATCCCATAGTAGAAAAAATCAGAAAAACTGAGCAGGCAAACATTGTATTTTGTTATTAAAAATTAATATTTGAAGCACTTTCTTATAAAAGCTTAGCCATTTTACAATTCCTGCTGAAAAATACTTTTGTAAGTGATTCTGATTCCCTCCTTAACAGTAGAAAGTGAAGCAGGATGAGCAATTTTTCAAAAATTGTATTACAAGGTGTTGTAATAGTTTAGTGCAAAGAAACAAGGTACCATGCTTGTTCATGCCTTACTTTGTGAAAATAGGCCAATTTCAGCTAATCTTGGTTATTTAAACCCCTGGTTATTTGAACAATTTTTCAACTTTGAGATTCCAATAACTGGAGGCTACTGTAGTATGTTGAAATTATGTAGTATTTCTATTGGAATTTGTATTTGGGGGAGATGGGGCAAGAGGGAAGAAGGTGGAGGAAGAGGAACAGGGAAGAGGGAGAGGGAAGAGATTGTATTTGGGGGAGATGGGGCAAGAGGGAAGAAGGTGGAGGAAGAGGAACAGGGAAGAGGGAGAGGGAAGAGAGAGAGAGAGAGAGAGAGAGAGAGAGAGAGAGAGAGAGAGAGAGAGAGAGAGAGAGAGAGAGAGAGAGAGAGAGGGAGGGAGGGAGGGAGGGAGGGAGGGAGGGAGGGAGGGAGGGAGGGAGGGAGGGAGGGAGGGAGGGAGGGAGAGGGAGGGAGGGAGGGAGGGAGGGAGGGAGGGAGGGAGGGAGGGAGGGAGGGAGGGAGGGAGGGAGGGAGGGAGGGAGGGAGGGAGGGAGGGAGGGAGGGAGGGAGGGAGGGAGGGAGGGAGGGAGGGAGGGAGGGAGGGAGGGAGGGAGGGAGGGAGGGAGGAGAGAGAGAGAGAGAGAGAGAGAGAGAGAGAGAGAGAGAGAGAGAGAGAGAGAGAGAGAGAGAGAGAGAGAGAGAGAGAGAGAGAGAGAGAGAGAGAGAGAGAGAGAAGAGAGAGAGAGAGAGAGAGAGAGAGAGAGAGAGAGAGAGAGAGAGCGAGGAGAGAGAGAGGAAAAGAGGGAGAGAGATTGAAGAAGGGGAGTAGTTGTGAAGTCCAAGGTTTATTCCTCTCAATCTTTTAATCAGTCAG